>JANJGK010002612.1:0-119087 GCA_039081455.1 Macrobrachium rosenbergii | reverse complement strand
TTATTTTTAGCCTGACAAAATATGTTTCTAAGAAAAATATTGTGAACCTCTGGGTCATCTTTACATTCCTTTGTCAAAATATCTGCTGTCATATCTTTTGTGTCGAGCCTGCTGTAAGAGTCCACAGAATTATCTTCCAACTTTTCCTTCAAATCTGTTATGGTATTTCGAAGTAAACGCTCCTCCACCAGCTTTGTACTACCTATTGATTCCAGCAAGGATATAGAATCAGTAAACAATCTGACAGGAACAGTTGCTGAGTCTTTAATAGTTTTCCCAAAGAGTAGCCTAACTGCCCAAGTTGTGTAGCGAAGAATACGGAATCATCAACAGTTTAGACAAATTCCTAGTTTCAGCTGCCTTTGCAGAGTGACACACTTTTTGTATTAACTTTGATTTCCAAATATAGGTACCGCATTGTACGTCTCCGTCGATCCCAACAATACTAGATTCCCGCCTATGCTCTTGCTATCAGTTCGATACGAAGCATCTCCCAGACCAAATACAACGAGATCATCCTTATTACCAACTCTTGAAAACATTACTTTATTTGGTTTGCTATGAACTCTCCTAACAACATGATTTACTCGTTTAAGATCTCTTATCTTAGCATCGTTATTCTTCATTGACATTAATAGAGCAGTTATCGATAAGTCTGGTCTAGTATTCGCAGCTAGCCAGCCTATTTTACCTGCATACTTTCGATAGACTTTCATTTCTTGTTTTTGTCAATAGATCATCAGGACTAGCTTTACGTACAGTATATCTTGTATCTCTTCAATACTTTTTGCATAATCTTCCATCGATATGACAGTCTCGTTTTCTGATTTGTGTATATCTATGCCAGTAAATCTAAATGTATTTTTCTCAACCTTTGACACAGTTTAAACACTCTTAACCTTTTTTATGATATTATTAACAAATATTTTTGTTCCTGCGATGCTGAAATCATCAACATGGGTAATGACCATTCCTACAAGATTATTTCCATCATACTTATAGTAAAATGCTTCATCGCCACTCACTTTCTTCAATCCTTCTTGCTTAAAAATATCCTTTATTCTAAGCCAAAACTTTCTACTAGCATCATCAAGTCCCATACAAAGGCTTCTTTAGTTTCCAAAGTACACCTTCTTTCTTCAAGTCTTTCTTTCGGGGGTTCAATAAAAACGTCTCGATCCAGTGCCCTTGACTGTAAGAAGGCAGCCCTAATATCAATGGATTGAAGATCAAACTTTTCATTTGCTGCCACAGCTAAAAATATTTGAATACTTTCTTTCATTTCATAGCTGTGGGAGAATCAGCTTGAGGTTTGCATTCTTCCTGGAAGCCTCTGGCAACCAGCCTGGCTTTATAATCACTCTTTTCACCATCATGTTTTTCTTTCTTTGTAATTACCCACCGACTGCTGACTCTCTGTTGTCCATCATCCTTGACTTCTTCAAAAGTATTGTACTCCGTGAGATTATTATACTCTTTTTCTTTAGCTAAAAGCACTTCAGGTAGCTTATGATACTTAACTAGAAGCTCCACCACATATACCGTATTGTCAAAGTCAAAACATTCAGCTTTTTCAGACTTAAGCCAATATGCACCAATTGCATCATCCTTCTTGTCAACAAAATCTGTGGTTCCGTTATTACATTTATTTTTATTTTTCTCTTCCTCATAGTTACTAATTTCGTTACACTTTTTTTCCTCGACTTCTGCCTCTACTAAAAATTCAACTTTTCTAGACTGAGATCTCGTGCTTCTTCGTAAATCATCCTTTACTTCATCTTTCTCTTCAAGAAAGGTATTTTCTTCTTTATCATATTTCCCCTGACTACTGGCAGTGTCTTTGTTATTCAGCTGATCGTTATTATCGTCTTCACGGGCATATACTCTGTAAGGCTGTACTTTACAATCAGCTACCTTTTTTAAATCACCATTTGCCCAAATAAAAACATCCCTATTTCTGTGACAAAAATACTTTTACAGGCCCAGACCAACTTTTATGATTTTTTCTCCTGATAAAATACAAGATCGCCCTCATCGTATTTTATGTCATTAAAGCTACCCTTGCTTTACCTTGGAAGCCATAATTAACTTATTTTCATATTCTTCTTCCCTAAAGTTTTTAGTTATCTCATGGTGCCTTTCCATAATCTTTGACACTGCTTCACTATCGAATAAACTTTCTGTGGCTAGATTTCCAACAGAGATTCCTGGGAAAATAACTGATTTCCCTGTCACCAATCTCATAGGTTCGTACCCAAGAATATTTACATTTGTATTGTGCGTCCATGCTGCCATATTTACCGCCATTTTAAAATCTATCTTTATGTCTGCATCTAACATCTTGTTCACTGTAACATCGGCCGAATGATGGTTTCTTTCATTTAATCCATTACTCCAGGGAGAATATGGTGGACCAAACTTTACTGTAAAGCCAAACTTACTTGCATATTCATTTAACCCCTCGTTCTGGAATTCGGTTCCATTATCGGCCCAAAAGCCAACTGAAGGGAACCCAAACCGCCAATTCCAGCCATTATTCAAAGCATTAACTATAGTTTCCATTCGCTTGTTTGAAATGACTACACCAGAAATAAATCTTGTGAACGAGCAGACCATCCAAAGTATGTATTTACTTCCATTCTGTTTCAAATCAATAGCACTATTTGATTAAAATCAGTTACTTTTGGAATTGCTACTTTTGGCCTTCCCAAAGATCTTTTAAATTTTTGACAAACTTTGCAGTTCGTTACAACTCTTTTTATAATTTTCCTGATTTCATCATTCAGCAAATTAGCATTTCTATACGTCCAAATTAATTGTTCCTCTCCTTTATGATTGGTTACCTCATGGATTTTCTTTACTTTTCTATAACTTTGTACATCTTTTTCCTTTTTTGTAAAGAAAACAGTTTCATCTGTTGTCCACGTACCACATTTATATAATTGTAAAGCCTGATGTCCTCCAAGAGTGTCGTATAACTGAAGTCTTTTTGAAATATGTGAATTAATGACCATAACATTATTATGCATGATATCAACATTCCATTCTTTTAAGGTGTTTTTCCCAAACAGAAAAGGAATATTCTTGGCGTTAATCACATATGCATCCACCAACATTTCTTGGCTCTAGTTTTTCTAAAGCAATCATCATCTGCAGCTATATGACCAAACAGAGGGCCATTGCAAGTTTTACATTGCAAAAAATAAAATTCTCCTGTAATCTTGTTTATTTTTCCAAATTCTTCCAGCTTACTAATATCACCAGAAAGATCACCACCACTTTTATATCCAGAAGTGTCAAATGAAAACATACTCAGTTTAAGCAAAAATCACCACTGGGGAACTAGGATCATTCCAAGCCAAACTGGGCAAAATACATAAAGGACTGACTACAGGAAAGACGAACAGCTCACAAGTATTTCGCCGCTAATACCGTTTGGAAATTCACAAGAATCTTCGCTATGTTACAGTTGCCCTCAGCTATCGCATCCAAGCAAAGGACTGACATTACAATCACGGATTTGCGTGCATAATGGCGCGGGGGGGAGGGGGGTTGGTGGTGAGTGGAGAAAGCGACGGACATTCCTGATCATCGTGCAAATGTCTCGGAATCTAATGACCCTTCTGAACTGCTATATAAGCCGGCTTGACATAAATAATAATAATAATAATAATAATAATAATAATAATAATAATAATAATAATAATAATAATAATAATAATAAAAATAATAATAAATTAATGGAAATAAATATTGACGGGTAAAACAGACTGTTATATATGTTTCCAGCTGAAAGCTGGATTATATGAAAGCATTACTTCAGAAAGTTTCTTCCACTTTAAGCATTACTTCACGATGTGCTTCCAGTATATATCAATGCACAGTCCGACGCTTTGGCAGGTATGAGATTATGAACTCATCCAAACGAAGACCATGATACTAACGGCTCACTCTCCAAACAGTCCATCACTTCCGAGTCCTCCGGCAGCAATTTCCAAACAGGTCGATTTCGGGCCATCAAGTTTCATGCCACGAAGGCCTAACGCCAGGAACATGCCGAAAGTAAAAGCACATGCCCACATGACCTGGAAATCCCCCACATCCCCAGCAATGAAGAGGAAAGTCTACTCCATCCTCATCATGATTTTACGTTGACGAAGTCCACAGTAAACGATAAATCCAAGGTGTAAACTTCAGTGTTGAATAATATCCAGATCAGACACTCTGCTACCAAATGTTAGATGGTATTCTCAAGAGACGTTTCTTATGTAGTGATTTATTTATGACTAAAAGCATATAGGCTACACAAAAGATATACAAAGTTGGGTTTATGGTTTATGGTTAAAGATTTGAACAGTAGTTATATTTAAATACATATTCAGCTGGAAACATATATAACAGTCTGTTTTACCCGTCAATATTTATTTCCATTAATTTATTATTATTATTATTACTATTATTATTATTATTATTATTATTATTATTATTTATGTCAAGCCTGCTTATAGAGCAGTTCAGAAGGGGTCATTAGATTCCGAGACATTTGCACGATGATCAGGGAATGTCCGTCGCTTTCTCCACTCACCACCAACCCCCCCCCCCTCGCCATTATGCACGCAAATCCGTTTTGTCACGTCTTTATGGCATGAATTCCCCCAAAACTATTTGTTACGTGACTTAACAATGACTTGTGATTGATAAAAAGCTTTGTCCCAAACCCCCACCCCCATAACCATTTGTTTTTGATAAAAAAAATAAAAAAAAATTCATCAATAAACATGAGTAAAGACGTAATGGTGTCCATATGTTGGTCAAAATTCTAAAAAACCTGTGAATAATTAAGGATTAATAATGACGACAATAATTCCCCTAAATTAATATTGTCACTCACAGTTTCATTAACGTGAATAAAAAGAGAGAATGATAATAAGAGTCCTGACAAAACTGCGAATAATGAAGAATGAAGAAGCAGGTGATTAATGTATAAAGAATATTCATTGAAGAATGTTAAGGCAACAAAAATGGCTCGTGGAAAAACAAAGGTCGTTTCCCTCACCTGATTGTGAGAAGTTCCTTCCTGTCTCGTCTCTTCTCATTCAAGTAGAAGAAAGTCAGATGCGTCAATCCCTTGACAAGCCGGGGTCATCAACAAGCAGTGGTGGGGGGGGGGGGGTGCCAATGTTGGAAGGACCACGCCAGAATTTGCGATTGTAGTGCGCTCGAGGATGACAGGAGTCGCCTCATGGCCACTTCGTCAAAACATTGACGTCATTCTTCCCTCTCGATCCTCCCCTCTCACGACATTGCTGCTTCTTTATTCAGTAACACTATCATCATCACCAAGATTATCAGAAGAGGCTCATTACCATTAGTATCACTATCACCTGACCGCGAAACTTTATCCGAAAAAAGCTGGACCTCTGCCACAGAGGCCACTGACACCAGACAAATATAATTTTCTCCCTTTAGCTTTTTTCCCCACACTACGGGGGGGGGGGGAAAGCCCCACCCACAGAATCTACATTGTCTCAACTCAATACAGAAGCAATACTGTTGCTCGATGACTGATAATATCCTTGTCGTTAGCGATAAAGTGGAAGGAACGCGGAAAGGATTCCCAGAGTCATACAAGAATAACAAAAGCACTGGTTGGCCAGTTGGCCTGACACTCACAGCACCGCGTCCCCCCCAAGTAATACCAATTCTTTACAACGGCCCCCCAGAAAAGTGCTTCTCAGAGCAGCTGGCCCACTTCATGGCGCCTAACAATATTATCGATGAAGAAACTGACTCTCCAGAAGCAGGCGAGTTGTAACTTGCGTTGGTGAAAACTCTTTCAGTTAAGAGCAATTCGCGACCGTGATAAAGGTGGCGCCTAGCGTCATTCTTTAGGCCACATTTTCAATTAAAGAGTGTTTGAGGAAGGGAATCCTGGTCCCTCCCGAATTTCGATGGAAGTGGCACATAACAAGTTTCTCGACTGATGGACACGTACGATTGCTATCGTCATTTAGGGAGGAATTATTTTTTGAATTTGGAGAGAGAGAGAGAGAGAGAGGAGAGAGAGAGAGATCCACTGTAGTTTGACCATACATAACCTGGTTCCTATATTCATTGACATGCATGTTAAAGAACTATACAATTCTCCAACTGTCCAATAAGGAAACTACTTTTACATGCTCAGCTGGTCACTGTAAGGATAATAATAATAATAATAATAATAATAATAATAATAATAATAATAATAATAATAAATAATTGTGTCACTCAGTGAGAGAAGACAGGTCATGGTAGGGGGGAAGCCTTTTAGACCGATGTGATTCTCCCTCCTCCTCCTTCGTCCATCGGCTGGATTTCATAACAAGGAGACAAGGAAGGAAGGAAGTCCTCTTTCTGCAGAGTGTGGGCGTGTATGGGTGTGGGAAGGTCATGTTGGTTTGTGTGTAGGGGGGGGCGGGAGGGTTGGGCGGCAAAAGGCTTCAAGAATGATTCAAAATTCAAAAGCGTAAGTTACTGAATTCTCCGTCACTTGTCACTTACAACCAGTGCAATAATAACTACTTGTACTGATTTGAAGTCAGGATCGGAGTCCTGCACACGAACGCAGTGGACGTCCTCTACGTTACATTTCTACTGAGTCACTGACCGCTTTCTCTCTCTCTCTCTCTGGACACTTAGACTATCTCTCTCTCTCTCTCTCTCTCTCTCTCTCTCTCTCTCTCTCTCTCTCTCTCTCAAGCCAACGAAACCAGACAAATAAAGCCATATTCAGTTTACCAACAACCTTCATTTTGAATGTCGAATCTGGACCCTCTTTAAAAAGGCTTTCATTCGATGATTTGAACCTTTCATCTTCACTGCTAAAACGTCCCTCAGGAACGAGAAAAATAAAACAAAAATGCCATGATTTATGATATAAAAAACATACATCTCTGCGATGTCATGTTGAAAGGTCCCGCCATGTCATGTGAGTGGAATTTGATGAAAATTGGCCAAATGACAAAGGGGATATTTGGGGTTTTCCAGGTGAGGTCTCGACTGACATTGAACACAGCCCTCAGTCAGGAGGTCATATTATCATCATCATCAGAAAGGAAGAAATAGTGTGACGCCGTTGTTCTCCTGCTGATTTTCAAAGGAAACCACAAGTGGTGACTCCCAGACACATCAGCTTCCACTTGTGCTCTCAAAGTTGATGATTGCTCTGTTATTTACCTAGGAGGGTGGATACAGAGTGGGAGAGAGAGAGAGAGAGACAGTTGCCATTGTTCAAATGTGCTGGGAGAGGGGGTTGGGCGTTCGTGCCCTGCAGTAACAGCCTGAGAGCCTTCCTGTGCTAAAGACAGAGAGAGAGAGAGAGAGAGAGAGAGAGACTGAGTGTGTGTGTACGTACGGAACTGCTCCCATACAACAGTAAACCGGTTTTTGGGGGAGGACGAAACGCCAGCAACCCACTCCACCACCTCCTCCCCCACCATCCCCAACACCCACCTCGAGCGACTCGACTGAGAATCGGGCGGGAACTTTACATAAGCTTCTCATAGTTGAGGTTGATGTGAATTTCCTTCGTCGAATCATGATATTATTATTATTATTTTATATTATATTCAAATTAAGGTGCATACGGCAGTCAACCCCCTCCCCCCGAATATCTAATTGATAGCCATGACTCCTTTTCCCTCAAATGGAGAAGGAGAGGGATGGAGACAGACACACGAGAGAGAGAGAGAGAGAGAGAGAGAGAGAGAGAGAGAGAGAGAGAGAGAGAGAGAGAGAGAGTTGTGTCTCTCTTGAGGAAATCAGCCGATAAAAGAAGAAGAAGAATCACAGGGGCCGATAGTAATTTACCTGCCATGACCTCTCTCTCTCTCTCTCTCTCTCTCTCTCAAGACTCACGCTCACTAATGCTCATTAGACTGACACATGCAAGACTGACATTCACTGATGCTCGTTAGACTGCCTTCTGCAATAATAATGCTCACTAATGCTAGTTAGACTGATGTATGCAAGACTAATGCTCAGTGAGGCTTGTTAGACTGACACTAGCAAGACTGACGTTCACTGATGCTCATTAGACTGACACATGCAAGACTGACATTCACTGATGATCGTTAGACTGACGCCCGCAAGAGTGACGCTCGTTAGACTGACGCTTGGAAGACTAACTCTTGTTAACTAACACATGCAAGTAAGAGTGACAACTCGCTGATGCTTATTAGACTGACACAATGCAAAACATTCACTGACGCTCGTTACGCTGACGTATGCAATGATGACGTTCACTAATCCTCGTTAGACTGAGGTATGCAAGACTGACGCTCAGGAAGGCTTGTTAAACTGACGCTCTCAAGAATGATGTTCGCAAGACTGACGCTCATTAGATTGATGCTTGTTAGACTGACCCCCGCAAGTCTGATAATCATTAGACTAACACTCACTAATGCTCGCTAGACTGACAATCGCAAGACTGACTCTTGCTAGACTGCAACTCGCAAGACTGACGCTCTTTAGACTGATCCTCCCAAGACTGATGGTTTTTAGACTGACACATGCAAGACTGATTCCCTCAAGACTGACGCTCACTCACTCTTTCTCTCCCTCAGTTGCGTTATTATTATTATTATTATTATTATTATTATTATTATTATTATTATTATTATTATTATTATTAAAAGTGGTTGTAATGATGTCATCGCATTACGTAGGAAGAAAAAGCATATTTTTCCTTACTTCTCTTATTTCCACACTTGATGACGTCATCGGAGAATCTGAGGAGGTCCTTCCCCTGACAAAGGTGCTCCTGAGAGGCGGTTCCCCTAGGGCACTTTGGGTCCCCTCAGCATTGTGGTTCAGGCCCTCCTCAGGCCCACTTCCCCAGCCTGGCAGGAAACCTGCCTACCTCCAGGGAAGCAGCCTCTGAGGGGGATCTTCCCCAGTCAAGGCTGCCTTCAAGGGAAGGCTTCCTTAGGGTACCTTGGGACCCCTCAGCCTTGTGGTTCAGGCCCTCCTCAGGCCCCCTTCCCCAGCCTGGCAGGAAACCTGTCTACCTCCAGAGAAGCAGCCTCTGAGGAGGATCTTCCCCAGTCAAGGCTGCCTTCAAGGGAAGGCTTCCTTAGGGCACCTTGGGACCCCTCAGCCTTGTGGTTCAGGCCCTCCTCAGACCCACTTCCCCAACCTGGCAGGAAACCTGTCTACCTCCAGAGAAGCAGCCTATGAGGAGGATCTTCCCCAGTCAAGGCTGCCTTCAAGGGAAGGCTTCCTTAGGGCACCTTGGGACCCCTCAGCCTTGTGGATCAGGCCCTCCTCAGGCCCGCTTCCCCAGCCTGGCAGGAAACCTGCCTACCTCCAGGGAAGCAGCCACTGAGGAGGATCTTCCACACTCAAGGCTGCCTTTAAGGGAAGGCTTCCTTAGGGCACCTTGGGACCCGTCAGCCTTGTGGTTCAGGCCCTCCTCAGGCCCGCTTCCCCAGCCTAGCAGGAAACCTGTCTACCTCCAGAGAAGCAGCCTCTGAGGAGGATCTTTCCCAGTCAAGGCTGCCTTCAAGGGAAGGCTTCCTTAGGGCACCTTGGGACCCCTCTGCCTTGTGGATCAGGCCCTCCTCAGGCCCACTTCCCCAGCCTGGCAGGAAACCTGTCTACCTCCAGGGAAGCAGCCTCTGAGGAGAATCTTCCCCACTCAAGGCTGCCTTCAAGGGAAGGCTTCCTTAGGGCACCTTGGGACCCGTCAGCCTTGTTGTTCAGGCCCTCCTCAGGCCCACTTCCCCAGCCTGGTAGGAAACCTGCCTACCTCCAGCGAAGCAGCCTCTGAGGAGGATCTTCCCCACTCATGGTTGCCTTCAAGGGAAGGCTTCCTTACGGCACCTTAGGGCCCCTCAGCCTTGTGGTTCAGGCCCTCCTCAGGCCCGCTTCCCCAGCCTAGCAGGAAACCTGTCTACCTCCAGAGAAGCAGCCTCTGAGGAGGATCTTTCCCAGTCAAGGCTGCCTTCAAGGGAAGGCTTCCTTAGGGCACCTTGGGACCCCTCTGCCTTGTGGATCAGGCCCTCCTCAGGCCCACTTCCCCAGCCTGGCAGGAAACCTGTCTACCTCCAGGGAAGCAGCCTCTGAGGAGAATCTTCCCCACTCAAGGCTGCCTTCAAGGGAAGGCTTCCTTAGGGCACCTTGGAACCCGTCAGCCTTGTTGTTCAGGCCCTCCTCAGGCCCACTTCCCCAGCCTGGTAGGAAACCTGCCTACCTCCAGCGAAGCAGCCTCTGAGGAGGATCTTCCCCACTCATGGTTGCCTTCAAGGGAAGGCTTCCTTACGACACCTTAGGGCCCCTCAGCCTTGTGGTTCAGGCCCTCTTCAGGCCCGCTTCCCCAGCCTGGCAGGAAACCTGCCTACCTCCAGGGAAGCAGCCTCTGAGGAGGATCTTTCCCAGTCAAGGCTGCCTTCAAGGGAAGGCTTCCTTAGGGCACCTTGGGACCCCTCAGCCTTGTGGTTCAGGCCCTCCTCGGGCCCGCTTCCCCAGCCTAGCAGGAAACCTGTCTACCTCCAGAGAAGCAGCCTCTGAGGAGGATCTTCCCCAGTCAAGGCTGCCTTCAAGGGAAGGCTTCCTTAGGGCACCTTGGGACCCCTCAGCCTTGTGGATCAGGCCCTCCTCAGGCCCCCTTCCCCAGCCTGGCAGGAAACCTGCCTACCTCCAGGGAAGCAGCCTCTGAGGAGGATCTTCCCCACTCAAGGCTGCCTTCAAGGGAAGGCTTCCTTAGGGCACCTTGGGACCCCTCAGCCTTGTGGTTCAGGGGCCTCCTCAAGCTCGCTTCCCCAGCCTGCCAGGAAACCTGTCTAATTCCAGAGAAGCAGCCTCTGAATAGGATCTTCCCCACTCAAGGCTGCCTTCAAGGGAAGGCTTCCTTAGGGCACCTTGGGACTCCTCAGCCTTGTGTATCAGGCCCCCTTCCCCAGCCTAGCAGGAAACCTGCCTACCTCCAGGGAAGCAGCCTCTGAGGAGGATCTTCCCCACTCAAGGCTGCCTTCAAGGGAAGGCTTCCTTAGGGCACCTTGGGACCCCTCAGCCTTGTGGTTCAGGCCCTCCTAAAGCCACCTTCCCCAGCCTGGCAGGAAACCTGCCTACCTCCAGGGAAGCAGCCTCTGAGGAGGATCTCTCCCAGTCAAGGCTGCCTTCAAGGGAAGACTTCCTTAGGGCACCTTGGGACCACCAAGCCTTGTGGATCAGGCCCTCCTCAGGCCCGCTTCCCCAGCCTGCCAGGAAACCTGTCTACCTCCAGAGAAGCAGCCTCTGAGGAGGATCTTCCCCACTCAAGGCTGCCTTCAAGGGAAGGCTTCCTTAGGGCACCTTGGGACCCTTCAGCCTTGTGGATCAGGCCCTCCTCAGGCCCGCTTCCCCAGCCTAGCAGGAAACCTGCTTACCTCCAGGGAAGCAGCCTCTGAGGAGGATCTTCCCCACTTAAGGCTGCCTTCAAGGTAAGGCTTCCTTAGGGCACCTTGGGACCCGTCAGCCTTGTGGATCAGGCCCTCCTCAGGCCCGCTTCCCCAGCCTGGCAGGAAACCTGTCTACCTCCAGGGAAGCAGCCTCTGAGGAGGATCTTCAACAGTCAAGGCTGCCTTCAAGGGAAGGCTTCCATAGGGCACCTTGGGACCCCTGAGCCTTGTGGATCAGGCCCTTCTCAGGGCCGCTTCCCCAGCTTGGCAGGAAACCTGTCTACCTCCAGGGAAGCAGCCTCTGAGGAGGATCTTCCCCAGTCAAGGCTGCCTTCAAGGGAAGGCTTCCTTAGGGCACCTTGGGACCCATCAGCCTTGTGGTTCAGGCCCTCCTCAGGCCCGCATCCCCAGCCTGGCAGGAAACCTGCCTACCTCCAGGAAAGCAGCCTCTGAGGAGGATCTTCCCCAGTTAAGCCTGCATTCAAGGGAAGGCTTCCTTAGGGCACCTTGGGACCCCTCAGCCTTGTGGATCAGGCCCTTCTCAGGCCCCCTTCCCCAGCCTGGCAGGAAACCTGCCTACCTCCAGGGAAGCAGCCTCTGAGGAGGATCTTCCCCAGTCAAGGCTGCCTTCAAGGGAAGGCTTCCTTACGGCTCCTTGGAACCCCTCTGCCTTGTGGATCAGACCCTCCTCAGGCCCGCTTCCCCAGCCTGGCAGGAAACCTGCCTACCTCCAGGGAAGCAGCCTCTGAGGAGGATCTTCCCCACTCAAGGCTGAATTCAAGGGAAGGCTTCCTTAGGGCACCTTGGGACCCCTCAGCCTTGTAGTTCAGGCCTGCTTCCCCAGCCTGGCAGGAAACCTGTCTACCTCCAGGGAAGCAGCCTCTTAGGAAGATCATCCCCACTCAAGGCTGCCTTCAAGGGAAGGCATCGTTAGGGCACCTTGGAACCCCTCAGCCTTGTGGATCAGGCCCTCCTCAGGCCCGCTTCCCCAGCCTGGCAGTAAACCTGCCTACCTCCAGGGAAGCAGCCTCTGAGGAGGATCTTCCCCACTCAAGGCTGCCTTCAAGAGAAGGCTTCCTTAGGGCACCTTGGGACCCGTCAGCCTTCTGATTCAGGCCCTCCTCAGGCCCACTTCTCCAGCCTGGTAGGAAGCCTGCCTACCTCCAGGGAAGCACCCTCTGAGGATGATCTTCCCCACTTAAGGTTGCCTTCAAGGGAAGGCTTCCTTAGGCACCTTGGGGCCCCTCATCCTTGTGGTTAAGCCCCTGCTCAGGCCCACTTCCCTAGCCTGGCAGGAAACCTGCCTACCTCCAGGAAAGCAGCCTCTGAGGAGGATCTTCCTCACTCAAGGCTGGCTTTAGGGGAAGGCTTCCTTAGGGCACCTTGGGACCCCTCAGCCTTGTGGTTCAGGCCCTCCTCAGGCCCACTTCCCCAGCCTGGCAGGAAACCTGCCTACCTCCAGGGAAGCAGCCTCTGAGGAGGATCTTCCCCACTCAAGGCTGCCTTCAAAGGAAGGCTTCCTTAGGGCACCTTGGGGCCCCTCAGCCTTGTGGTTCAGGCCCTAGTCAAGCCCGCTTCCCCAGCCTGGCAGGAAACCTGCCCACTTCCAGGGAAGCAGCCTCTGAGGAGGATCTTCCCCACTCAAGGTTGCCTTCAAGGGAAGGCTTCCTTAGGGCTCCTTGGAACCCCTCTGCCTTGTGGATCAGGCCCTCCTCAGGCACGCTTCCCCAGCCTGGCGGGAAACCTGCCTACCACCAGAGAAGCAGCCTCTGAGGAGGATCTTCCCCAGTCAAGGCTGCCTTCAAGGGAAAGTTTCCTTAGGGAACCTTGCGGTCCCTCAGCCTTGTGGTTCAGGCCCTCCTCAGACCCACTTCACCAGCCTGGTAGGAAACCTGCCTACCTCCACAGAAGCAGCCTCTGATGAGGATCTTCCCCAGTCAAGGCTGCCTTCAAGGGAAGGCTTCCTTAGGGCACCTTTGGACCCCTCAGCCTTGTGGATCAGGCCATCCTCAGGCCCGCTTCCCCACCCTGGCAGGAAACCTGTCTACCTCCAGGGAAGCAACCTCTGAGGAGGATCTTCCCCAGTCAAGGCTGCCTTCAAGGGAAGGCTTCCTTAGGGCACCTTGGAACCCCTATGCCTTGTGGATCAGGCCCTCTTCAGGCCCACTTCCCCAGCCTGGCAGGAAACCTGTCTACCTACAGGGAAGCAGCCTCTGAGGAGAATCTTCCCCACTCAAGGCTGCCTTCAAGGGAAGGCTTCCTTAGGGCACCTTGGGACCCGTCAGCCTTGTGGTTCAGGCCCTCCTCAGGCCCACTTCCCCAGCCTAGTAGGAAACCTGCCTACCGCCAGCGAAGCAGCCTCTGAGGAGGATCTTCCCCAAACATGGTTGCCTTCAAGGGAAGGCTTCCTTAGGGCACCTTGGGGCCCCTAAGCCTTGTGGTTCAGGCCCTCCTCAGGCCTGCTTCCCCAGCCTGGCAGGAAACCTGCCTTCCTCCAGGGAAGCAGCCTCTGAGGAGGATCTTCCCCACTCAAGGCTGCCTTCAAGGGAAGGTTTCCTTACGGCACCTTGGGACCCCTCAGCCTTGTGGTTCAGGCCCTCCTCAGGCCCGCTTCCCCAGCCTAGCAGGAAACCTGTCTACCTCCAGAGAAGCAGCCCCTGAGGAGGATCTTCCCCAGTCAAGGCTGCCTTCAAGGGAAGGCTTCCTTAGGGCACCTTGGGACCCCTTAGCCTTGTGGATCAGGCCCTCCTCAGGCCCGCTTCCCCAGCCTGGCAGGAAACCTGCCTACCTCCAGGGAAGCAGCCACTGAGGAGGATCTTCCACACTCAAGGCTGCCTTTAAGGGAAGGCTTCCTTACGGCACCTTGGGACCCGTCAGCCTTGTGGTTCAGGCCCTCCTCAGGCCCGCTTCCCCAGCCTAGCAGGAAACCTGTCTACCTCCAGAGAAGCAGCCTCTGAGGAGGATCTTCCCCAGTCAAGGCTGCCTTCAAGGGAAGGCTTCCTTAGGGCACCTTGGGACCCCTCTGCCTTGTGGATCAGGCCCTCCTCAGGCCCACTTCCCCAGCCTGGCAGGAAACCTGTCTACCTCCAGAGAAGCAGCCTCTGAGGAGGATCTTCCCCAGTCAAGGCTGCCTTCAAGGGAAGGCTTCCTTAGGGCACCTTGGGACCCCTCTGCCTTGTGGATCAGGCCCTCCTCAGGCCCACTTCCCCAGCCTGGCAGGAAACCTGTCTACCTCCAGGGAAGCAGCCTCTGAGGAGAATCTTCCCCACTCAAGGCTGCCTTCAAGGGAAGGCTTCCTTAGGGCACCTTGGGACCCGTCAGCCTTGTTGTTCAGGCCCTCCTCAGGCCCACTTCCCCAGCCTGGTAGGAAACCTGCCTACCTCCAGCGAAGCAGCCTCTGAGGAGGATCTTCCCCACTCATGGTTGCCTTCAAGGGAAGGCTTCCTTACGGCACCTTGGGGCCCCTCAGCCTTGTGGTTCAGGCCCTCTTCAGGCCCGCTTCCCCAGCCTGGCAGGAAACCTGCCTACCTCCAGGGAAGCAGCCTCTGAGGAGGATCTTTCCCAGTCAAGGCTGCCTTCAAGGGAAGGCTTCCTTAGGGCACCTTGGGACCCCTCAGCCTTGTGGTTCAGGCCCTCCTCAGGCCCGCTTCCCCAGCCTAGCAGGAAACCTGTCTACCTCCAGAGAAGCAGCCTCTGAGGAGGATCTTCCCCAGTCAAGACTGCCTTCAAGGGAAGGCTTCCTTAGGGCACCTTGGGACCCCTCAGCCTTGTGGATCAGGCCCTCCTCAGGCCCCCTTCCCCATCCTGGCAGGAAACCTGCCTACCTCCAGGGAAGCAGCCTCTGAGGAGGATCTTCCCCACTCAAGGCTGCCTTCAAGGGAAGGCTTCCTTAGGGCACCTTGGGACCCCTCAGCCTTGTGGTTCAGGGCTTCCTCAGGCTCGCTTCCCCAGCCTGCCAGGAAACCTGTCTACCTCCAGCGAAGCAGCCTCTGAGGAGGATCTTCCCCACTCAAGGCTGCCTTCAAGGGAAGGCTTCCTTAGGGCACCTTGGGACTCCTCAGCCTTGTGTATCAGGCCCCCTTCCCCAGCCTAGCAGGAAACCTGCCTACCTCCAGGGAAGCAGCCTCTGAGGAGGATATTCCCCACTCAAGGCTGCCTTCAAGGGAAGGCTTCCTTAGGGCACCTTGGGACCCCTCAGCCTTGTGGTTCAGGCCCTCCTAAAGCCACCTTCCCCAGCCTGGCAGGAAACCTGCCTACCTCCAGGGAAGCAGCCTCTGAGGAGGATCTCTCCCAGTCAAGGCTGCCTTCAAGGGAAGACTTCCTTAGGGCACCTTGGGACCACCAAGCCTTGTGGATCAGGCCCTCCTCAGGCCCGCTTCCCCAGCCTGCCAGGAAACCTGTCTACCTCCAGAGAAGCAGCCTCTGAGGAGGATCTTCCCCACTCAAGGCTGCCTTCAAGGGAAGGCTTCCTTAGGGCACCTTGGGACCCTTCAGCCTTGTGGATCAGGCCCTCCTCAGGCCCGCTTCCCCAGCCTAGCAGGAAACCTGCTTACCTCCAGGGAAGCAGCCTCTGAGGAGGATCTTCCCCACTCAAGGCTGCCTTCAAGGTAAGGCTTCCTTAGGGCACCTTGGGACCCGTCAGCCTTGTGGATCAGGCCCTCCTCAGGCCCGCTTCTCCAGCCTGGCAGGAAACCTGTCTACCTCCAGGGAAGCAGCCTCTGAGGAGGATCTTCCCCAGTCAAGGCTGCCTTCAAGGGAAGGCTTCCTTAGGGCACCTTGGGACCCCTGAGCCTTGTGGATCTGGCCCTCCTCAGGGCCGCTTCCCCAGCTTGGCAGGAAACCTGTCTACCTCCAGGGAAGCAGCCTCTGAGGAGGATCTTCCCCAGTCAAGGCTGCCTTCAAGGGAAGGCTTCCTTAGGGCACCTTGGGACCCATCAGCCTTGTGGTTCAGGCCCTCCTCAGGCCCGCATCCCCAGCCTGGCAGGAAACCTGCCTACCTCCAGGGAAGCAGCCTCTGAGGAGGATCTTCCCCAGTTAAGCCTGCATTCAAGGGAAGGCTTCCTTAGGGCACCTTGGGACCCCTCAGCCTTGTGGATCAGGCCCTTCTCAGGCCCCCTTCCCCAGCCTGGCAGGAAACCTGCCTACCTCCAGGGAAGCAGCCTCTGAGGAGGATCTTCCCCAGTCAAGGATGCCTTCAAGGGAAGGCTTCCTTACGGCTCCTTGGAACCCCTCTGCCTTGTGGATCAGACCCTCCTCAGGCCCGCTTCCCCAGCCTGGCAGGAAACCTGCCTACCTCCAGGGAAGCAGCCTCTGAGGAGGATCTTCCCCACTCAAGGCTGAATTCAAGGGAAGGCTTCCTTAGGGCACCTTGGGACCCTTCAGCCTTGTAGTTCAGGCCTGCTTCCCCAGCCTGGCAGGAAACCTGTCTACCTCCAGGGAAGCAGCCTCTTAGGAAGATCATCCCCACTCAAGGCTGCCTTCAAGGGAAGGCATCGTTAGGGCACCTTGGAACCCCTCAGCCTTGTGGATCAGGCCCTCCTCAGGCCCGCTTCCCCAGCCTGGCAGTAAACCTGCCTACCTCCAGGGAAGCAGCCTCTGAGGAGGATCTTCCCCACTCAAGGCTGCCTTCAAGAGAAGGCTTCCTTAGGGCACCTTGGGACCCGTCAGCCTTCTGATTCAGGCCCTCCTCAGGCCCACTTCTCCAGCCTGGTAGGAAGCCTGCCTACCTCCAGGGAAGCACCCTCTGAGGATGATCTTCCCCACTTAAGGTTGCCTTCAAGGGAAGGCTTCCTTAGGCACCTTGGGGCCCCTCATCCTTGTGGTTAAGCCCCTGATCAGGCCAACTTCCCTAGCCTGGCAGGAAACCTGCCTACCTCCAGGAAAGCAGCCTCTGAGGAGGATCTTCCTCACTCAAGGCTGGCTTTAGGGGAAGGCTTCCTTAGGGCACCTTGGTACCCCTCACTCAGCCTTGTGGTTCAGGCCCTCCTCAGGCCCACTTCCCCAGCCTGGCAGGAAACCTGCCTACCTCCAGGGAAGCAGCCTCTGAGGAGGATCTTCCCCACTCAAGGCTGCCTTCAAAGGAAGGCTTCCTTAGGGCACCTTGGGGCCCCTCAGCCTTGTGGTTCAGGCCCTAGTCAAGCCCGCTTCCCCAGCCTGGCAGGAAACCTGCCCACTTCCAGGGAAGCAGCCTCTGAGGAGGATCTTCCCCACTCAAGGTTGCCTTCAAGGGAAGGCTTCCTTAGGGCTCCTTGGAACCCCTCTGCCTTGTGGATCAGGCCCTCCTCAGGCACGCTTCCCCAGCCTTGCGGGAAACCTACCTACCACCAGGGAAGCAGCCTCTGAGGAGGATCTTCCCCAGTCAAGGCTGCCTTCAAGGGAAAGTTTCCTTAGGGCACCTTGCGGTCCCTCAGCCTTGTGGTTCAGGCCCTCCTCAGGCCCACTTCACCAGCCTGGTAGTAAACCTGCCTACCTCCACAGAAGCAGCCTCTGATGAGGATCTTCCCCAGTCAAGGCTGCCTTCAAGGGAAGGCTTCCTTAGGGCACCTTTGGACCCCTCAGCCTTGTGGATCAGGCCATCCTCAGGCCCGCTTCCCCACCCTGGCAGGAAACCTGTCTACCTCCAGGGAAGCAACCTCTGAGGAGGATCTTCCCCACTCAAGGCTGCCTTCAAGGGAAGGCTTCCTTAGGGCACCTTGGAACCCCTATGCCTTGTGGATCAGGCCCTCTTCAGGCCCACTTCCCCAGCCTGGCAGGAAACCTGTCTACCTACAGGGAAGCAGCCTCTGAGGAGAATCTTCCCCACTCAAGGCTGCCTTCAAGGGAAGGCTTCCTTAGGGCACCTTGGGACCCGTCAGCCTTGTGGTTCAGGCCCTCCTCAGGCCCACTTCCCCAGCCTAGTAGGAAACCTGCCTACCGCCAGCGAAGCAGCCTCTGAGGAGGATCTTCCCCAAACATGGTTGCCTTCAAGGGAAGGCTTCCTTAGGGCACCTTGGGGCCCCTAAGCCTTGTGGTTCAGGCCCTCCTCAGGCCCGCTTCCCCAGCCTGGCAGGAAACCTGCCTTCCTCCAGGGAAGCAGCCTCTGAGGAGGATCTTCCCCACTCAAGGCTGCCTTCAAGGGAAGGTTTCCTTACGGCACCTTGGGACCCCTCAGCCTTGTGGTTCAGGCCCTCCTCAGGCCCGCTTCCCCAGCCTAGCAGGAAACCTGTCTACCTCCAGAGAAGCAGCCTCTGAGGAGGATCTTCCCCAGTCAAGGCTGCCTTCAAGGGAAGGCTTCCTTAGGGCACCTTTGGACCCCTCAGCCTTGTGGATCAGGCACTACTCAGGCCCCCTTCCCCAGCCTGGCAGGAAACCTGCCTACCTCCAGCGAAGCAGCCTCTGAGGAGGATTTTCCCCACTCAAGGCTGCCTTCAAGGGAAGGCTTCCTTACGGCACCTTGGGACCCCTCAGCCTTGTAGCTCAGGCCGTCCTCAGGCCCGCTTCCCCAGCCTGGCAGGAAACCTGTCTAACTCCAGAGAAGCAGCCTCTGAGGAGGATCTTCCCCACTCAAGGCTGCCTTCAAGTGAAGGCTTCCTTAGGGCACCTTGGGACTCCTCAGCCTTGTGGATCAGGCCCCCTTCCCCAGCCTAGCAGGAAACCTGCCTACCTCCAGGGAAGCAGCCTCTGAGGAGGATCTTCCCCACTCAAGGCTGCCTTCAAGGGAAGGCTTCCTTAGGGCACCTTGGGACCCCTCAGCCTTGTGGTTCAGGCCCTCCTAAGGCCACCTTCCCCAGCCTGGCAGGAAACCTACCTACCTCCAGGGAAGCAGCCTCTGATGAGGATCTCTCCCAGTCAAGGCTGCCTTCAAGGGAAGGCTTCTTTAGGGCACCTTGGGACCCCCCAGCCTTGTGGATCAGGCCCTCCTCAGGCCCGCTTCCCCAGCCTGGCAGGAAACCTGTCTACCTCCAGAGAAGCAGCCTCTGAGGAGGATCTTCCCCACTCAAGGCTGCCTTCAAGGGAAGGCTTCCTTAGGGCACCTTGGGACCCTTCAGCCTTGTGGATCAGGCCCTCCTCAGGCCAGCTTCCCCAGCCTATCAGGAAACCTGCTTACCTCCAGGGAAGCAGCCTCTGAGGAGGATCTTCCCCACTCAAGGCTGCCTTCAAGGGAAGGCTTCCTTAGGGCACCTTGGGACCCCTCAGCCTTGTGGATCAGGCCCTCCTCTGGCCCGCTTCCCCAGCCTGTCAGGAAACTTGTCTACCTCCAGGGAAGCAGCCTCTGAGGAGGATCTTCCCCAGTCAAGGCTACCTTCAAGGGAAGGCTTCCTTAGGGCACCTTGGGACCCCTAAGCCTTGTGGATCAGGCCATCCTCAGGCCCGCTTCCCCAGCTTGGCAGGAAACCTGTCTACCTCCAGGGAAGCAGCCTCTGAGGAGGATCTTCCCCAGTCAAGGCTGCCTTCAAGGGAAGGCTTCCTTAGGGCACCTTGGGACCCATCAGCCTTTTGGTTCAGGCCCTCCTCAGGCCCGCTTCCCCAGCCTGGCAGGAAACCTGCCTACCTCCAGGGAAGCAGCCTTTCATGAGGATCTTCCCCAGTTAAGGCTGCCTTCAAGGGAAGGCTTCCTTAGGGCACCTTGGGACACCTCAGCCTTGTAGATCAGGCCCTCCTCAGGCCCCCTTCCCCAGCCTGGCAGGAAACCTGCCTACCTCCAGGGAAGCAGCTTCTGAGGAGGATCTTCCCCAGTCAAGGCTGCCATCAAGGGAAGGCTTCCTTAGGGCTCCTTGGAACCCCTCTGCCTTGTGGACCAGACCCTCCTCAGGCCCGCTTTCCCAGGCCTGGCAGGAAACCTGCCTACCTCCAGGGAAGCAGCCTCTGAGGAGGATCTTCCCCAGTCAAGGCTGCCTTCAAGGGAAGGCTTCCTTAGGGCACATTGGGACCCCTCAGCCTTGTGGTTCAGCCCCACTTCCCCAGCCTGGCAGGAAACCTGTCTACCTCCAGGGAAGCAGCCTCTTAGGAACATCATCCCCACTCAAGGCTGCCTTCAAGGGAAGGCATCCTTAGGGCACCTTGGAACCCCTTCAGCCTTGTGGATCAGGCCCTCCTCAGGCCCGCTTCCCCAGCCTGGCAGAAAACCTGCCTACCTCCAGGAAAGCAGCCTCTGAGGAGGATCTTCCCCACTCAAGGCTGCCTTCAAGGGAAGGCTTCCTTAGGGCACCTTGGGACCCCTCAGCCTTGTGGTTCAGGCCTTCCTCAGGCCCACTTCTCCAGCCTGGTAGGAAACCTGCCTACCTCCAGGGAAGCAGCCTCTGAGGAGGATCTTCCCCACTCAAGGTTGCCTTCAAGGGAAGGCTTCCATAGGGCACCTTGGGGCCCCTCATCCTTGTGGTTAAGCCCCTGCCCAGGCCCACTTCCCTAGCCTGGCAGGAAACCTGCCTACCTCCAGGGAAGCAGCCTCTGAGGAGGATCTTCCCCACTCAAGGCTGCCTTCAAGGGAAGGGTTCCTTAGGGCACCTTGGGGCCCCTCAGCCTTGTGGTTCAGGCCCTCCTCAGGCCCGCTTCCCCAGCCTGGCAGGAAACCTGTCTACCTCCAGAGAAGCATCCTCTGAGTAGGATCTTCCCCACTCAAGGCTGCCTTCAAGGGAAGGCTTCCTTAGGGCACCTTGGGACCCTTCAGCCTTGTGGATCAGGCCCTCCTCAGGCCAGCTTCCCCAGCCTATCAGGAAACCTGCTTACCTCCAGGGAAGCAGCCTCTGAGGAGGATCTTCCCCACTCAAGGCTGCCTTCAAGGGAAGGCTTCCTTACGGCACCTTGGGACCCCTCAGCCTTGTGGATCAGGCCCTCCTCTGGCCCGCTTCCCCAGCCTAGCAGGAAACCTGTCTACCTCCAGGGAAGCAGCCTCTGAGGAGGATCTTCCCCAGTCAAGGCTACCTTCAAGGGAAGGCTTCCTTAGGGCACCTTGGGACCCCTAAGCCTTGTGGATCAGGCCATCCTCAGGCCCGCTTCCCCAGCTTGGCAGGAAACCTGTCTACCTCCAGGGAAGCAGCCTCTGAGGATGATCTTCCCCAGCCAAGGCTGCCTTCAAGGGAAGGTTTCCTTAGGGCACCTTGGGACCCATCAGCCTTTTGGTTCAGGCCCTCCTCAGGCCCGCTTCCCCAGCCTGGCAGGAAACCTGCCTACCTCCAGGGAAGCAGCCTTTCATGAGGATCTTCCCCAGTTAAGGCTGCCTTCAAGGGAAGGCTTCCTTAGGGCACCTTGGGATACCTCAGCCTTGTAGATCAGGCCCTCCTCACGCCCCCTTCCCCAGCCTGGCAGGAAACCTGCCTACCTACAGGGAAGCAGCTTCTGAGGAGGATCTTCCCCAGTCAAGGCTGCCTTCAAGGGAAGGCTTCCTTAGGGCTCCTTGGAACCCCTCTGCCTTGTGGACCAGACCCTCCTCAGGCCCGCTTTCCCAGGCCTGGCAGGAAACCTGCCTACCTCCAGGGAAGCAGCCTCTGAGGAGGATCTTCCTCACTCAAGGCTGCCTTCAAGGGAAGGCTTCCTCAGGGCACCTTGGGACCCCTCAGCCTTGTGGTTCAGCCCCACTTCCCCAGCCTGGCAGGAAACCTGTCTACCTCCAGGGAAGTAGCCTCTTAGGAAGATCATCCCCACTCAAGGCTGCCTTCAAGGGAAGGCATCCTTAAGGCACCTTGGAACCCCTTCAGCCTTGTGGATCAGGCCCTCCTCAGGCCCGCTTCCCCAGCCTGGCAGAAAACCTGCCTACCTCCAAGAAAGCAGCCTCTGAGGAGGATCTTCCCCACTCAAGGCTGCCTTCAAGG
Source organism: Macrobrachium rosenbergii (assembly GCA_039081455.1). Classification (NCBI taxonomy): domain Eukaryota; kingdom Metazoa; phylum Arthropoda; class Malacostraca; order Decapoda; family Palaemonidae; genus Macrobrachium; species Macrobrachium rosenbergii. The sequence continues at coordinate 96,883 of JANJGK010002612.1, read as the reverse complement.
GAAGGCTTCCTTAGGGCACCTTGGGACCCGTCAGCCTTGTGGTTCAGGCCTTCCTCAGGCCCACTTCTCCAGCCTGGTAGGAAACCTGCCTACCTCCAGGGAAGCAGCCTCTGAGGAGGATCTTCCCCACTCAAGGTTGCCTTCAAGGGAAGGCTTCCTTAGGGCACCTTGGGGCCCCTCATCCTTGTGGTTAAGCCCCTGCCCAGGCCCACTTCCCTAGCCTGGCAGGAAACCTGCCTACCTCCAGGGAAGCAGCCTCTGAGGAGGATCTTCCCCACTCAAGGCTGCCTTCAAGGGAAGGGTTCCTTAGGGCACCTTGGGGCCCCTCAGCCTTGTGGTTCAGGCCCTCCTCAGGCCCGCTTCCCCAGCCTGGCAGGAAACCTGCCTACCTCCAGGGAAGCAGCCTCTGAGGAGGATCTTCCACACTCAAGGTTGCCTTCAAGGGAAGTCTTCCTTAGGGCACCTTGGAACCTCTCAGCCTTGTGGATCAGGCCCTCCTCAGGCCCGCTTCCCCAGCCTGGCGGGAAACCTGCCTACCTCCAGGGAAGCAGCCTCTGAGGAGGATCTTCCTCACTCAAGGCTGCCTTCAAGGGAAAGTTTCCTTAGGGCACCTTGGGGTGCCTCAGCCTTGTGGTTCAGGCCCTCCTCAGGCCCACTTCCCCAGCCTAGTAGGAAACCTGCCTACCTCCAGAAAAGCAGCCTCTGAGGAGGATCTTCCCCAGTCAAGGCTGCCTTCAAGGGAAGGCTTCCTTAGGGCACCTTGGGACCCCTCAGCCTTGTAGTTCAGGCCTGCTTCCCCAGCCTGGCAGGAAACCTGTCTACCTCCAGGGAAGCAGCCTCTTAGGAAGATCATCCCCACTCAAGGCTGCCTTCAAGGGAAGGCATCGTTAGGGCAACTTGGAACCCCTCAGCCTTGTGGATCAGGCCCTCCTCAGGCCCGCTTCCCCAGCCTGGCAGTAAACCTGCCTACCTCCAGGGAAGCAGCCTCTGAGGAGGATCTTCCCCACTCAAGGCTGCCTTCAAGAGAAGGCTTCCTTAGGGCACCTTGGGACCCGTCAGCCTTCTGATTCAGGCCCTCCTCAGGCCCACTTCTCCAGCCTGGTAGGAAGCCTGCCTACCTCCAGGGAAGCACCCTCTGAGGATGATCTTCCCCACTTAAGGTTGCCTTCAAGGGAAGGCTTCCTTAGGCACCTTGGGGCCCCTCATCCTTGTGGTTAAGCCCCTGCTCAGGCCAACTTCCCTAGCCTGGCAGGAAACCTGCCTACCTCCAGGAAAGCAGCCTCTGAGGAGGATCTTCCTCACTCAAGGCTGGCTTTAGGGGAAGGCTTCCTTAGGGCACCTTGGTACCCCTCACTCAGCCTTGTGGTTCAGGCCCTCCTCAGGCCCACTTCCCCAGCCTGGCAGGAAACCTGCCTACCTCCAGGGAAGCAGCCTCTGAGGAGGATCTTCCCCACTCAAGGCTGCCTTCAAAGGAAGGCTTCCTTAGGGCACCTTGGGGCCCCTCAGCCTTGTGGTTCAGGCCCTAGTCAAGCCCGCTTCCCCAGCCTGGCAGGAAACCTGCCCACTTCCAGGGAAGCAGCCTCTGAGGAGGATCTTCCCCACTCAAGGTTGCCTTCAAGGGAAGGCTTCCTTAGGGCTCCTTGGAACCCCTCTGCCTTGTGGATCAGGCCCTCCTCAGGCACGCTTCCCCAGCCTGGCGGGAAACCTGCCTACCACCAGGGAAGCAGCCTCTGAGGAGGATCTTCTCCAGTCAAGGCTGCCTTCAAGGGAAAGTTTCCTTAGGGCACCTTGCGGTCCCTCAGCCTTGTGGTTCAGGCCCTCCTCAGGCCCACTTCACCAGCCTGGTAGTAAACCTGCCTACCTCCACAGAAGCAGCCTCTGATGAGGATCTTCCCCAGTCAAGGCTGCCTTCAAGGGAAGGCTTCCTTAGGGCACCTTTGGACCCCTCAGCCTTGTGGATCAGGCCATCCTCAGGCCCGCTTCCCCACCCTGGCAGGAAACCTGTCTACCTCCAGGGAAGCAACCTCTGAGGAGGATCTTCCCCAGTCAAGGCTGCCTTCAAGGGAAGGCTTCCTTAGGGCACCTTGGAACACCTATGCCTTGTGGATCAGGCCCTCTTCAGGCCCACTTCCCCAGCCTGGCAGGAAACCTGTCTACCTACAGGGAAGCAGCCTCTGAGGAGAATCTTCCCCACTCAAGGCTGCCTTCAAGGGAAGGCTTCCTTAGGGCACCTTGGGACCCGTCAGCCTTGTGGTTCAGGCCCTCCTCAGGCCCATTTCCCCAGCCTAGTAGGAAACCTGCCTACCGCCAGCGAAGCAGCCTCTGAGGAGGATCTTCCCCAAACATGGTTGCCTTCAAGGGAAGGCTTCCTTAGGGCACCTTGGGGCCCCTAAGCCTTTTGGTTCAGGCCCTCCTCAGGCCCGCTTCCCCAGCCTGGCAGGAAACCTGCCTTCCTCCAGGGAAGCAGCCTCTGAGGAGGATCTTCCCCACTCAAGGCTGCCTTCAAGGGAAGGTTTCCTTACGGCACCTTGGGACCCCTCAGCCTTGTGGTTCAGGCCCTCCTCAGGCCCGCTTCCCCAGCCTAGCAGGAAGCCTGTCTACCTCCAGAGAAGCAGCCTCTGAGGAGGATCTTCCCCAGTCAAGGCTGCCTTCAAGGGAAGGCTTCCTTAGGGCACCTTTGGACCCCTCAGCCTTGTGGATCAGGCACTACTCAGGCCCCCTTCCCCAGCCTGGCAGGAAACCTGCCTACCTCCAGCGAAGCAGCCTCTGAGGAGGATTTTCCCCACTCAAGGCTGCCTTCAAGGGAAGGCTTCCTTACGGCACCTTGGGACCCCTCAGCCTTGTAGCTCAGGCCGTCCTCAGGCCCGCTTCCCCAGCCTGGCAGGAAACCTGTCTAACTCCAGAGAAGCAGCCTCTGAGGAGGATCTTCCCCACTCAAGGCTGCCTTCAAGGGAAGGCTTCCTTAGGGCACCTTGGGACTCCTCAGCCTTGTGGATCAGGCCCCCTTCCCCAGCCTAGCAGGAAACCTGCCTACCTCCAGGGAAGCAGCCTCTGAGGAGGATCTTCCCCACTCAAGGCTGCCTTCAAGGGAAGGCTTCCTTAGGGCACCTTGGGACCCCTCAGCCTTGTGGTTCAGGCCCTCCTAAGGCCACCTTCCCCAGCCTGGCAGGAAACCTACCTACCTCCAGGGAAGCAGCCTCTGATGAGGATCTCTCCCAGTCAAGGCTGCCTTCAAGGGAAGGCTTCTTTAGGGCACCTTGGGACCCCCCAGCCTTGTGGATCAGGCCCTCCTCAGGCCCGCTTCCCCAGCCTGGCAGGAAACCTGTCTACCTCCAGAGAAGCAGCCTCTGAGGAGGATCTTCCCCACTCAAGGCTGCCTTCAAGGGAAGGCTTCCTTAGGGCACCTTGGGACCCTTCAGCCTTGTGGATCAGGCCCTCCTCAGGCCAGCTTCCCCAGCCTATCAGGAAACCTGCTTACCTCCAGGGAAGCAGCCTCTGAGGAGGATCTTCCCCACTCAAGGCTGCCTTCAAGGGAAGGCTTCCTTAGGGCACCTTGGGACCCCTCAGCCTTGTGGATCAGGCCCTCCTCTGGCCCGCTTCCCCAGCCTGGCAGGAAACCTGTCTACCTCCAGGGAAGCAGCCTCTGAGGAGGATCTTCCCCAGTCAAGGCTACCTTCAAGGGAAGGCTTCCTTAGGGCACCTTGGGACCCCTAAGCCTTGTGGATCAGGCCATCCTCAGGCCCGCTTCCCCAGCTTGGCAGGAAACCTGTCTACCTCCAGGGAAGCAGCCTCTGAGGAGGATCTTCCCCAGTCAAGGCTGCCTTCAAGGGAAGGCTTCCTTAGGGCACCTTGGGACCCATCAGCCTTTTGGTTCAGGCCCTCCTCAGGCCCGCTTCCCCAGCCTGGCAGGAAACCTGCCTACCTCCAGGGAAGCAGCCTTTCATGAGGATCTTCCCCAGTTAAGGCTGCCTTCAAGGGAAGGCTTCCTTAGGGCACCTTGGGACACCTCAGCCTTGTAGATCAAGCCCTCCTCAGGCCCCCTTCCCCAGCCTGGCAGGAAACCTGCCTACCTCCAGGGAAGCAGCTTCTGAGGAGGATCTTCCCCAGTCAAGGCTGCCATCAAGGGAAGGCTTCCTTAGGGCTCCTTGGAACCCCTCTGCCTTGTGGACCAGACCCTCCTCAGGCGCGCTTTCCCAGGCCTGGCAGGAAACCTGCCTACCTCCAGGGAAGCAGCCTCTGAGGAGGATCTTCCCCAGTCAAGGCTGCCTTCAAGGGAAGGCTTCCTTAGGGCACATTGGGACCCCTCAGCCTTGTGGTTCAGCCCCACTTCCCCAGCCTGGCAGGAAACCTGTCTACCTCCAGGGAAGCAGCCTCTTAGGAACATCATCCCCACTCAAGGCTGCCTTCAAGGGAAGGCATCCTTAGGGCACCTTGGAACCCCTTCAGCCTTGTGGATCAGGCCCTCCTCAGGCCCGCTTCCCCAGCCTGGCAGAAAACCTGCCTACCTCCAGGAAAGCAGCCTCTGAGGAGGATCTTCCCCACTCAAGGCTGCCTTCAAGGGAAGGCTTCCTTAGGGCACCTTGGGACCCCTCAGCCTTGTGGTTCAGGCCTTCCTCAGGCCCACTTCTCCAGCCTGGTAGGAAACCTGCCTACCTCCAGGGAAGCAGCCTCTGAGGAGGATCTTCCCCACTCAAGGTTGCCTTCAAGGGAAGGCTTCCTTAGGGCACCTTGGGGCCCCTCATCCTTGTGGTTAAGCCCCTGCCCAGGCCCACTTCCCTAGCCTGGCAGGAAACCTGCCTACCTCCAGGGAAGCAGCCTCTGAGGAGGATCTTCCCCACTCAAGGCTGCCTTCAAGGGAAGGGTTCCTTAGGGCACCTTGGGGCCCCTCAGCCTTGTGGTTCAGGCCCTCCTCAGGCCCGCTTCCCCAGCCTGGCAGGAAACCTGTCTACCTCCAGAGAAGCAGCCTCTGAGGAGGATCTTCCCCACTCAAGGCTGCCTTCAAGGGAAGGCTTCCTTAGGGCACCTTGGGACCCTTCAGCTTTGTGGATCAGGCCCTCCTCAGGCCAGCTTCCCCAGCCTATCAGGAAACCTGCTTACCTCCAGGGAAGCAGCCTCTGAGGAGGATCTTCCCCACTCAAGGCTGCCTTCAAGGGAAGGGTTCCTTAGGGCACCTTGGGGCCCCTCAGCCTTGTGGTTCAGGCCCTCCTCAGGCCCGCTTCCCCAGCCTGGCAGGAAACCTGCCTACCTCCAGGGAAGCAGCCTCTGAGGAGGATCTTCCACACTCAAGGTTGCCTTCAAGGGAAGTCTTCCTTAGGGCACCTTGGAACCTCTCAGCCTTGTGGATCAGGCCCTCCTCAGGCCCGCTTCCCCAGCCTGGCGGGAAACCTGCCTACCTCCAGGGAAGCAGCCTCTGAGGAGGATCTTCCTCACTCAAGGCTGCCTTCAAGGGAAAGTTTCCTTAGGGCACCTTGGGGTGCCTCAGCCTTGTGGTTCAGGCCCTCCTCAGGCCCACTTCCCCAGCCTAGTAGGAAACCTGCCTACCTCCAGAGAAGCAGCCTCTGAGGAGGATCTTCCCCAGTCAAGGCTGCCTTCAAGGGAAGGCTTCCTTAGGGCACCTTGGGACCCTTCAGCTTTGTGGATCTGGCCATCCTCAGGCCCCCTTCCCCAGCCTGGCAGGAAACCTTTCTACCTCCAGGGAAGCAGCCTCTGAGGAGGATCTTCCCCAGCCAAGGCTGCCTTCAAGGGAAGGCTTCCTTAGGGCACCTTGTGACCACTCAGGTTCAGGCCCTCCTTAGGCCCGCATCCCCAGCCTGGCAGGAAACCTGCCTACCTCCAGGGAAGCAGTCTCTGAGTAGGATCTTCCCCACTCAAGACTGCCTTCAAGGGAAGGCTTCCTTAGGGAACCTTGGGTCCCCTCTGCCTTGTGGATCAGGCCCTCCTCAGGCCCCCTTCCCCAGCCTGGCAGGAAACCTGCCTACCTCCAGGGAAGCAGCCTCTGAGGAGGATCTTCCCCAATCAAGGCTGCCTTCAAGGGAAGGCTTCCTTAGGGCTCCTAGGAACCCCTCTGCCTTGTGGATCAGGCCAGCTTCCCCAGCCTGGCAGGAAACCTGCCTACCTCCAGGGAAGCAGCCTCTGAGGAGGATCTTCCCCACTCAAGGCTGCCTTCAAGGGAAGGCATCCTTAGGGCACCTTGGAACCCCTCAGCCTTGTGGATCAGGCCCTCCTCAGGCCCGCTTCCCCAGCCTGGCACGAAACCTGCCTACCTCCAGGGAAGCAGCCTCTGAGGAGGATCTTCCCCACTAAAGGCTACCTTCAAGGGAAAGCTTCCTTAGGGCACCTAGGGACCCCTCAGCCTTGTGGTTCAGGCCCTCCTCAGGCCCACTTCCCCAGCCTGGTAGGAAACCTGCCTACCTCCAGTGAAGCAGCCTCTGAGGATCTTCCCCACTCAGGGTTGCCCTCAAGGGAAGGCTTCCTTAAAGCACCATGGGGCACCTCATCCTTGTGGTTTAGGCCCTCCTCAGGCCCACTTCCCCAGCCTGGCAGGAAACCTGCCTACCTCCAGGGAAGCATCCTCTGAGGAGGATCTTCCCCACTCAAGGCTGCCTTCAAGGGAAGGCTTCCTTAGGGCACCTTGGGACCCCTCAGCCTTGTGGTTCAGGCCCTCCTCAGGCCCGCTTCCCCAGCCTAGCAGGAAACCTGTCTACCTCCAGAGAAGCAGCCTCTGAGGAGGATCTTCCCCAGTCAAGGCTGCCTTCAAGGGAAGGCTTCCTTAGGGCACCTTTGGACCCCTCAGCCTTGTGGATCAGGCACTACTCAGGCCCCCTTCCCCAGCCTGGCAGGAAACCTGCCTACTTCCAGCGAAGCAGCCTCTGAGGAGGATTTTCCCCACTCAAGGCTGCCTTCAAGGGAAGGCTTCCTTACGGCACCTTGGGACCCCTCAGCCTTGTAGCTCAGGCCGTCCTCAGGCCCGCTTCCCCAGCCTGGCAGGAAACCTGTCTAACTCCAGAGAAGCAGCCTCTGAGGAGGATCTTCCCCACTCAAGGCTGCCTTCAAGTGAAGGCTTCCTTAGGGCACCTTGGGACTCCTCAGCCTTGTGGATCAGGCCCCCTTCCCCAGCCTAGCAGGAAACCTGCCTACCTCCAGGGAAGCAGCCTCTGAGGAGGATCTTCCCCACTCAAGGCTGCCTTCAAGGGAAGGCTTCCTTAGGGCACCTTGGGACCCCTCAGCCTTGTGGTTCAGGCCCTCCTAAGGCCACCTTCCCCAGCCTGGCAGGAAACCTACCTACCTCCAGGGAAGCAGCCTCTGATGAGGATCTCTCCCAGTCAAGGCTGCCTTCAAGGGAAGGCTTCTTTAGGGCACCTTGGGACCCCCCAGCCTTGTGGATCAGGCCCTCCTCAGGCCCGCTTCCCCAGCCTGGCAGGAAACCTGTCTACCTCCAGAGAAGCAGCCTCTGAGGAGGATCTTCCCCACTCAAGGCTGCCTTCAAGGGAAGGCTTCCTTAGGGCACCTTGGGACCCTTCAGCCTTGTGGATCAGGCCCTCCTCAGGCCAGCTTCCCCAGCCTATCAGGAAACCTGCTTACCTCCAGGGAAGCAGCCTCTGAGGAGGATCTTCCCCACTCAAGGCTGCCTTCAAGGGAAGGCTTCCTTAGGGCACCTTGGGACCCCTCAGCCTTGTGGATCAGGCCCTCCTCTGGCCCGCTTCCCCAGCCTGGCAGGAAACTTGTCTACCTCCAGGGAAGCAGCCTCTGAGGAGGATCTTCCCCAGTCAAGGCTACCTTCAAGGGAAGGCTTCCTTAGGGCACCTTGGGACCCCTAAGCCTTGTGGATCAGGCCATCCTCAGGCCCGCTTCCCCAGCTTGGCAGGAAACCTGTCTACCTCCAGGGAAGCAGCCTCTGAGGAGGATCTTCCCCAGTCAAGGCTGCCTTCAAGGGAAGGCTTCCTTAGGGCACCTTGGGACCCATCAGCCTTTTGGTTCAGGCCCTCCTCAGGCCCGCTTCCCCAGCCTGGCAGGAAACCTGCCTACCTCCAGGGAAGCAGCCTTTCATGAGGATCTTCCCCAGTTAAGGCTGCCTTCAAGGGAAGGCTTCCTTAGGGCACCTTGGGACACCTCAGCCTTGTAGATCAGGCCCTCCTCAGGCCCCCTTCCCCAGCCTGGCAGGAAACCTGCCTACCTCCAGGGAAGCAGCTTCTGAGGAGGATCTTCCCCAGTCAAGGCTGCCATCAGGGGAAGGCTTCCTTAGGGCTCCTTGGAACCCCTCTGCCTTGTGGACCAGACCCTCCTCAGGCCCGCTTTCCCAGGCCTGGCAGGAAACCTGCCTACCTCCAGGGAAGCAGCCTCTGAGGAGGATCTTCCCCAGTCAAGGCTGCCTTCAAGGGAAGGCTTCCTTAGGGCACATTGGGACCCCTCAGCCTTGTGGTTCAGCCCCACTTCCCCAGCCTGGCAGGAAACCTGTCTACCTCCAGGGAAGCAGCCTCTTAGGAACATCATCCCCACTCAAGGCTGCCTTCAAGGGAAGGCATCCTTAGGGCACCTTGGAACCCCTTCAGCCTTGTGGATCAGGCCCTCCTCAGGCCCGCTTCCCCAGCCTGGCAGAAAACCTGCCTACCTCCAGGAAAGCAGCCTCTGAGGAGGATCTTCCCCACTCAAGGCTGCCTTCAAGGGAAGGCTTCCTTAGGGCACCTTGGGACCCCTCAGCCTTGTGGTTCAGGCCTTCCTCAGGCCCACTTCTCCAGCCTGGTAGGAAACCTGCCTACCTCCAGGGAAGCAGCCTCTGAGGAGGATCTTCCCCACTCAAGGTTGCCTTCAAGGGAAGGCTTCCTTAGGGCACCTTGGGGCCCCTCATCCTTGTGGTTAAGCCCCTGCCCAGGCCCACTTCCCTAGCCTGGCAGGAAACCTGCCTACCTCCAGGGAAGCAGCCTCTGAGGAGGATCTTCCCCACTCAAGGCTGCCTTCAAGGGAAGGGTTCCTTAGGGCACCTTGGGGCCCCTCAGCCTTGTGGTTCAGGCCCTCCTCAGTCCCGCTTCCCCAGCCTGGCAGGAAACCTGTCTACCTCCAGAGAAGCAGCCTCTGAGTAGGATCTTCCCCACTCAAGGCTGCCTTCAAGGGAAGGCTTCCTTAGGGCACCTTGGGACCCTTAAGCCTTGTGGATCAGGCCCTCCTCAGGCCAGCTTCCCCAGCCTATCAGGAAACCTGCTTACCTCCAGGGAAGCAGCCTCTGAGGAGGATCTTCCCCACTCAAGGCTGCCTTCAAGGGAAGGCTTCCTTAGGGCACCTTGGGACCCCTCAGCCTTGTGGATCAGGCCCTCCTCTGGCCCGCTTCCCCAGCCTAGCAGGAAACCTGTCTACCTCCAGGGAAGCAGCCTCTGAGGAGGATCTTCCCCACTCAAGGCTACCTTCAAGGGAAGGCTTCCTTAGGGCACCTTGGGACCCCTAAGCCTTGTGGATCAGGCCATCCTCAGGCCCGCTTCCCCAGCTTGGCAGGAAACCTGTCTACCTCCAGGGAAGCAGCTTCTGAGGAGGATCTTCCCCAGTCAAGGCTGCCTTCAAGGGAAGGCTTCCTTAGTGCTCCTTGGAACCCCTCTGCCTTGTGGACCAGACCCTCCTCAGGCCCGCTTTCCCAGGCCTGGCAGGAAACCTGCCTACCTCCAGGGAAGCAGCCTCTGAGGAGGATCTTCCTCACTCAAGGCTGCCTTCAAGGGAAGGCTTCCTCAGGGCACCTTGGGACCCCTCAGCCTTGTGGTTCAGCCCCACTTCCCCAGCCTGGCAGGAAACCTGTCTACCTCCAGGGAAGTAGCCTCTTAGGAAGATCATCCCCACTCAAGGCTGCCTTCAAGGGAAGGCATCCTTAAGGCACCTTGGAACCCCTTCAGCCTTGTGGATCAGGCCCTCCTCAGGCCCGCTTCCCCAGCCTGGCAGAAAACCTGCCTACCTCCAAGAAAGCAGCCTCTGAGGAGGATCTTCCCCACTCAAGGCTGCCTTCAAGGGAAGGCTTCCTTAGGGCACCTTGGGACCCGTCAGCCTTGTGGTTCAGGCCTTCCTCAGGCCCACTTCTCCAGCCTGGTAGGAAACCTGCCTACCTCCAGGGAAGCAGCCTCTGAGGAGGATCTTCCCCACTCAAGGTTGCCTTCAAGGGAAGGCTTCCTTAGGGCACCTTGGGGCCCCTCATCCTTGTGGTTAAGCCCCTGCCCAGGCCCACTTCCCTAGCCTGGCAGGAAACCTGCCTACCTCCAGGGAAGCAGCCTCTGAGGAGGATCTTCCCCACTCAAGGCTGCCTTCAAGGGAAGGGTTCCTTAGGGCACCTTGGGGCCCCTCAGCCTTGTGGTTCAGGCCCTCCTCAGGCCCGCTTCCCCAGCCTGGCAGGAAACCTGCCTACCTCCAGGGAAGCAGCCTCTGAGGAGGATCTTCCACACTCAATGTTGCCTTCAAGGGAAGTCTTCCTTAGGGCACCTTGGAACCTCTCAGCCTTGTGGATCAGGCCCTCCTCAGGCCCGCTTCCCCAGCCTGGCGGGAAACCTGCCTACCTCCAGGGAAGCAGCCTCTGAGGAGGATCTTCCTCACTCAAGGCTGCCTTCAAGGGAAAGTTTCCTTAGGGCACCTTGGGGTGCCTCAGCCTTGTGGTTCAGGCCCTCCTCAGGCCCACTTCCCCAGCCTAGTAGGAAACCTGCCTACCTCCAGAAAAGCAGCCTCTGAGGAGGATCTTCCCCAGTCAAGGCTGCCTTCAAGGGAAGGCTTCCTTAGGGCACCTTGGGACCCCTCAGCCTTGTAGTTCAGGCCTGCTTCCCCAGCCTGGCAGGAAACCTGTCTACCTCCAGGGAAGCAGCCTCTTAGGAAGATCATCCCCACTCAAGGCTGCCTTCAAGGGAAGGCATCGTTAGGGCACCTTGGAACCCCTCAGCCTTGTGGATCAGGCCCTCCTCAGGCCCGCTTCCCCAGCCTGGCAGTAAACCTGCCTACCTCCAGGGAAGCAGCCTCTGAGGAGGATCTTCCCCACTCAAGGCTGCCTTCAAGAGAAGGCTTCCTTAGGGCACCTTGGGACCCGTCAGCCTTCTGATTCAGGCCCTCCTCAGGCCCACTTCTCCAGCCTGGTAAGAAGCCTGCCTACCTCCAGGGAAGCACCCTCTGAGGATGATCTTCCCCACTTAAGGTTGCCTTCAAGGGAAGGCTTCCTTAGGCACCTTGGGGCCCCTCATCCTTGTGGTTAAGCCCCTGCTCAGGCCAACTTCCCTAGCCTGGCAGGAAACCTGCCTACCTCCAGGAAAGCAGCCTCTGAGGAGGATCTTCCTCACTTAAGGCTGGCTTTAGGGGAAGGCTTCCTTAGGGCACCTTGGTACCCCTCACTCAGCCTTGTGGTTCAGGCCCTCCTCAGGCCCACTTCCCCAGCCTGGCAGGAAACCTGCCTACCTCCAGGGAAGCAGCCTCTGAGGAGGATCTTCCCCACACAAGGCTGCCTTCAAAGGAAGGCTTCCTTAGGGCACCTTGGGGCCCCTCAGCCTTGTGGTTCAGGCCCTAGTCAAGCCCGCTTCCCCAGCCTGGCAGGAAACCTGCCCACTTCCAGGGAAGCAGCCTCTGAGGAGGATCTTCCCCACTCAAGGTTGCCTTCAAGGGAAGGCTTCCTTAGGGCTCCTTGGAACCCCTCTGCCTTGTGGATCAGGCCCTCCTCAGGCACGCTTCCCCAGCCTGGCAGGAAACCTGCCTACCACCAGGGAAGCAGCCTCTGAGGAGGATCTTCTCCAGTCAAGGCTGCCTTCAAGGGAAAGTTTCCTTAGGGCACCTTGCGGTCCCTCAGCCTTGTGGTTCAGGCCCTCCTCAGGCCCACTTCACCAGCCTGGTAGTAAACCTGCCTACCTCCACAGAAGCAGCCTCTGATGAGGATCTTCCCCAGTCAAGGCTGCCTTCAAGGGAAGGCTTCCTTAGGGCACCTTTGGACCCCTCAGCCTTGTGGATCAGGCCATCCTCAGGCCCGCTTCCCCACCCTGGCAGGAAACCTGTCTACCTCCAGGGAAGCAACCTCTGAGGAGGATCTTCCCCAGTCAAGGCTGCCTTCAAGGGAAGGCTTCCTTAGGGCACCTTGGAACCCCTATGCCTTGTGGATCAGGCCCTCTTCAGGCCCACTTCCCCAGCCTGGCAGGAAACCTGTCTACCTACAGGGAAGCAGCCTCTGAGGAGAATCTTCCCCACTCAAGGCTGCCTTCAAGGGAAGGCTTCCTTAGGGCACCTTGGGACCCGTCAGCCTTGTGGTTCAGGCCCTCCTCAGGCCCACTTCCCCAGCCTAGTAGGAAACCTGCCTACCGCCAGCGAAGCAGCCTCTGAGGAGGATCTTCCCCAAACATGGTTGCCTTCAAGGGAAGGCTTCCTTAGGGCACCTTGGGGCCCCTAAGCCTTGTGGTTCAGGCCCTCCTCAGGCCCGCTTCCCCAGCCTGGCAGGAAACCTGCCTTCCTCCAGGGAAGCAGCCTCTGAGGAGGATCTTCCCCACTCAAGGCTGCCTTCAAGGGATGGTTTCCTTACGGCACCTTGGGACCCCTCAGCCTTGTGGTTCAGGCCCTCCTCAGGCCCGCTTCCCCAGCCTAGCAGGAAACCTGTCTACCTCCAGAGAAGCAGCCTCTGAGGAGGATCTTCCCAAGTCAAGGCTGCCTTCAAGGAAAGGCTTCCTTAGGGCACCTTTGGACCCCTCAGCCTTGTGGATCAGGCACTACTCAGGCCCCCTTCCCCAGCCTGGCAGGAAACCTGCCTACCTCCAGCGAAGCAGCCTCTGAGGAGGATTTTCCCCACTCAAGGCTGCCTTCAAGGGAAGGCTTCCTTACGGCACCTTGGGACCCCTCAGCCTTGTAGCTCAGGCCGTCCTCAGGCCCGCTTCCCCAGCCTGGCAGGAAACCTGTCTAACTCCAGAGAAGCAGCCTCTGAGGAGGATCTTCCCCACTCAAGGCTGCCTTCAAGTGAAGGCTTCCTTAGGGCACCTTGGGACTCCTCAGCCTTGTGGATCAGGCCCCCTTCCCCAGCCTAGCAGGAAACCTGCCTACCTCCAGGGAAGCAGCCTCTGAGGAGGATCTTCCCCACTCAAGGCTGCCTTCAAGGGAAGGCTTCCTTAGGGCACCTTGGGACCCCTCAGCCTTGTGGTTCAGGCCCTCCTAAGGCCACCTTCCCCAGCCTGGCAGGAAACCTACCTACCTCCAGGGAAGCAGCCTCTGATGAGGATCTCTCCCAGTCAAGGCTGCCTTCAAGGGAAGGCTTCTTTAGGGCACCTTGGGACCCTCCAGCCTTGTGGATCAGGCCCTCCTCAGGCCCGCTTCCCCAGCCTGGCAGGAAACCTGTCTACCTCCAGAGAAGCAGCCTCTGAGGAGGATCTTCCCCACTCAAGGCTGCCTTCAAGGGAAGGCTTCCTTAGGGCACCTTGGGACCCTTCAGCCTTGTGGATCAGGCCCTCCTCAGGCCAGCTTCCCCAGCCTATCAGGAAACCTGCTTACCTCCAGGGAAGCAGCCTCTGAGGAGGATCTTCCCCACTCAAGGCTGCCTTCAAGGGAAGGCTTCCTTAGGGCACCTTGGGACCCCTCAGCCTTGTGGATCAGGCCCTCCTCTGGCCCGCTTCCCCAGCCTGGCAGGAAACCTGTCTACCTCCAAGGAAGCAGCCTCTGAGGAGGATCTTCCCCAGTCAAGGCTACCTTCAAGGGAAGGCTTCCTTAGGGCACCTTGGGACCCCTAAGCCTTGTGGATCAGGCCATCCTCAGGCCCGCTTCCCCAGCTTGGCAGGAAACCTGTCTACCTCCAGGGAAGCAGCCTCTGAGGAGGATCTTCCCCAGTCAAGGCTGCCTTCAAGGGAAGGCTTCCTTAGGGCACCTTGGGACCCATCAGCCTTTTGGTTCAGGCCCTCCTCAGGCCCGCTTCCCCAGCCTGGCAGGAAACCTGCCTACCTCCAGGGAAGCAGCCTTTCATGAGGATCTTCCCCAGTTAAGGCTGCCTTCAAGGGAAGGCTTCCTTAGGGCACCTTGGGACACCTCAGCCTTGTAGATCAGGCCCTCCTCAGGCCCCCTTCCCCAGCCTGGCAGGAAACCTGCCTACCTCCAGGGAAGCAGCTTCTGAGGAGGATCTTCCCCAGTCAAGGCTGCCATCAAGGGAAGGCTTCCTTAGGGCTCCTTGGAACCCCTCTGCCTTGTGGACCAGACCCTCCTCAGGCCCGCTTTCCCAGGCCTGGCAGGAAACCTGCCTACCTCCAGGGAAGCAGCCTCTGAGGAGGATCTTCCCCAGTCAAGGCTGCCTTCAAGGGAAGGCTTCCTTAGGGCACATTGGGACCCCTCAGCCTTGTGGTTCAGCCCCACTTCCCCAGCCTGGCAGGAAACCTGTCTACCTCCAGGGAAGCAGCCTCTTAGGAACATCATCCCCACTCAAGGCTGCCTTCAAGGGAAGGCATCCTTAGGGCACCTTGGAACCCCTTCAGCCTTGTGGATCAGGCCCTCCTCAGGCCCGCTTCCCCAGCCTGGCAGAAAACCTGCCTACCTCCAGGAAAGCAGCCTCTGAGGAGGATCTTCCCCACTCAAGGCTGCCTTCAAGGGAAGGCTTCCTTAGGGCACCTTGGGACCCCTCAGCCTTGTGGTTCAGGCCTTCCTCAGGCCCACTTCTCCAGCCTGGTAGGAAACCTGCCTACCTCCAGGGAAGCAGCCTCTGAGGAGGATCTTCCCCACTCAAGGTTGCCTTCAAGGGAAGGCTTCCTTAGGGCACCTTGGGGCCCCTCATCCTTGTGGTTAAGCCCCTGCCCAGGCCCACTTCCCTAGCCTGGCAGGAAACCTGCCTACCTCCAGGGAAGCAGCCTCTGAGGAGGATCTTCCCCACTCAAGGCTGCCTTCAAGGGAAGGGTTCCTTAGGGCACCTTGGGGCCCCTCAGCCTTGTGGTTCAGGCCCTCCTCAGGCCCGCTTCCCCAGCCTGGCAGGAAACCTGTCTACCTCCAGAGAAGCAGCCTCTGAGGAGGATCTTAACTACTCAAGGCTGCCTTCAAGGGAAGGCTTCCTTAGGGCACCTTGGGACCCTTCAGCCTTGTGGATCAGGCCCTCCTCAGGCCAGCTTCCCCAGCCTATCAGGAAACCTGCTTACCTCCAGGGAAGCAGCCTCTGAGGAGGATCTTCCCCACTCAAGGCTGCCTTCAAGGGAAGGGTTCCTTAGGGCACCTTGGGGCCCCTCAGCCTTGTGGTTCAGGCCCTCCTCAGGCCCGCTTCCCCAGCCTGGCAGGAAACCTGCCTACCTCCAGGGAAGCAGCCTCTGAGGAGGATCTTCCACACTCAAGGTTGCCTTCAAGGGAAGTCTTCCTTAGGGCACCTTGGAACCTCTCAGCCTTGTGGATCAGGCCCTCCTCAGGCCCGCTTCCCCAGCCTGGCGGGAAACCTGCCTACCTCCAGGGAAGCAGCCTCTGAGGAGGATCTTCCTCACTCAAGGCTGCCTTCAAGGGAAAGTTTCCTTAGGGCACCTTGGGGTGCCTCAGCCTTGTGGTTCAGGCCCTCCTCAGGCCCACTTCCCCAGCCTAGTAGGAAACCTGCCTACCTCCAGAGAAGCAGCCTCTGAGGAGGATCTTCCCCAGTCAAGGCTGCCTTCAAGGGAAGGCTTCCTTAGGGCACCTTGGGACCCTTCAGCTTTGTGGATCTGGCCATCCTCAGGCCCCCTTCCCCAGCCTGGCAGGAAACCTTTCTACCTCCAGGGAAGCAGCCTCTGAGGAGGATCTTCCCCAGCCAAGGCTGCCTTCAAGGGAAGGCTTCCTTAGGGCACCTTGTGACCACTCAGGTTCAGGCCCTCCTTAGGCCCGCATCCCCAGCCTGGCAGGAAACCTGCCTACCTCCAGGGAAGCAGTCTCTGAGTAGGATCTTCCCCACTCAAGACTGCCTTCAAGGGAAGGCTTCCTTAGGGAACCTTGGGTCCCCTCTGCCTTGTGGATCAGGCCCTCCTCAGGCCCCCTTCCCCAGCCTGGCAGGAAACCTGCCTACCTCCAGGGAAGCAGCCTCTGAGGAGGATCTTCCCCAATCAAGGCTGCCTTCAAGGGAAGGCTTCCTTAGGGCTCCTAGGAACCCCTCTGCCTTGTGGATCAGGCCAGCTTCCCCAGCCTGGCAGGAAACCTGCCTACCTCCAGGGAAGCAGCCTCTGAGGAGGATCTTCCCCACTCAAGGCTGCCTTCAAGGGAAGGCATCCTTAGGGCACCTTGAAACCCCTCAGCCTTGTGGATCAGGCCCTCCTCAGGCCCGCTTCCCCAGCCTGGCACGAAACCTGCCTACCTCCAGGGAAGCAGCCTCTGAGGAGGATCTTCCCCACTAAAGGCTACCTTCAAGGGAAAGCTTCCTTAGGGCACCTAGGGACCCCTCAGCCTTGTGGTTCAGGCCCTCCTCAGGCCCACTTCCCCAGCCTGGTAGGAAACCTGCCTACCTCCAGTGAAGCAGCCTCTGAGGATCTTCCCCACTCAGGGTTGCCCTCAAGGGAAGGCTTCCTTAAAGCACCATGGGGCACCTCATCCTTGTGGTTTAGGCCCTCCTCAGGCCCACTTCCCCAGCCTGGCAGGAAACCTGCCTACCTCCAGGGAAGCATCCTCTGAGGAGGATCTTCCCCACTCAAGGCTGCCTTCAAGGGAAGGCTTCCTTAGGGCACCTTGGGACCCCTCAGCCTTGTGGTTCAGGTCCTCCTCAGGCCCACTTCCCCAGCCTGGCAGGAAACCTGCCTACCTCCAGGGAAGCAGCCTCTGAGGAGGATCTTCCCCACTCAAGGCTGCCTTCAAGGGAAGGCTTCCTTAGGGCACCTTCGGGTCCCTCAGCCTTGTGGTTAAGGCCCTCCTCACGCCCGCTTCCCCAGCTTGGCAGGAAACCTGCCTACCTCCAGGGAAGCAGCCTCTGAGGAGGATCTTCCCCACTCAAGGTTGCCTTCAAGGGAAGGCTTCCTTAGGGCACCTTGGAACCCCTCTGCCTTGTGGATCAGGCCCTCCTCAGGCGCGTTTCCCCAGCCTGGCGGGAAACCTGCCTACCTCCAGGGAAGCAACCTCTGAGGAGGATCTTCCCCACTCAAGGCTGCCGTCAAGGAAAAGTTTCCTTAGGGCACCTTGGGGTCCCTCAGCCTTGTGGTTCAGGCCCTCCACAGGCCCACTTCCCCAGCCTGGCAGGAAACCTGCCTACCTCCAGGGAAGCAGCCTCTGAGGAGGATCTTTCCCAGTCAAGGCTGCCTTCAAGGGAAGGCTTCCTTAGGGCACCTTGGGACCCATCAGCCTTGTGGTTCAGGCCCTCCTCATGCCCACTTCCCCAGCATGGCAGGAAACCTGTCTACCTCCAGAGAAGCAGCCTCTGGGGAGGATCTTCCCCAGTCAAGGCTGCCTTCAAGGGAAGGCTTCCTTAGGGCACCTTGGGACCCCTCAGCCTTGTGGATCAGGCCCTCCTCAGGTCCGCTTCCCCAACCTGGCAGGAAACCTCCCTACCTCCAAGGAAGCAGCCTCTGAGGAGGATCTTCCCCACTCCAGGCTGCCTTCAAGGGAAGGCTTCCTTAGGGCACCTTGGGACCCCTCAACCTTGTGGATCAGGCCCTCCTCAGGCCCGCTTCCCCAGCCTGGCAGGAAACCTGTCTACCTCCAGAGAAGCAGCCTCTGAGGAGGATCTTCCCCAGTCAAGGCCGCCTTCAAGGGAAGGCTTCCTTAGGGCACCTTGCAACCCCTCTGCCTTGTGGATCAGGCCCTCCTCATGCCCACTTCCCCAGCCTGGCAGGAAACCTGTCTACCTCCAGGTAAGCAGCCTCTGAGGAGAATCTTCCCCACTCAAGGCTGCCTTCAAGGGAAGGCTTCCTTAGGGCACATTGGGACCCCTCAGCCTTGTGGTTCAGGCCCTCCTCAGGCCCGCTTCCCCAGCCTGGTAGGAAACCTGCCTAACTCCAGCGAAGCAGCCTCTGAGGAGGGTCTTCCCCACTCATGATTGCCTTCAAGGGAAGGCTTCCTTAGGGCACCTTGGGACCCCTCAGCCTTGTGGTTCAGGCCCTCCTCAGGCCCGCTTCCCCAGCCTGGCAGGAAACCTGCCTACCTCCAGGGAAGCAGCCTCTGAAGAGGATCTTCCCCACTCAAGGCTGCCTTCAAGGGAAGGCTTCCTTAGGGCACCTTGGGACCCCTCAGCCTTGTGGTTCAGGCCCTCCTCAGGCCCGCTTCCCCAGCCTAGCAGGAAACCTGTCTACCTCCAGAGAAGCAGCCTCTGAGGAGGATCTTCCCCAGACAAGGCTGCCTTCAAGGGAAAGCTTCCTTAGGGCACCTTGGGACCCCTCAGCCATGTGGATCAGGCCCTCCTCAGGCCCCCTTCCCCAGCCTAGCAGGAAACCTGCCTACCTCCAGGGAAGCAGCCTCTGAGGAGGATCTTCCCCAGTCAAGGTTGCCTTCAAGGGAAGGCTTCCTTAGGGCACCTTGGGACCCCTCAGCCTTGTGGATCAAGCCCTCCTCAGGTCCCCTTCCCCAGCCTGTCAGGAAACCTGCCTACCTCCAGGGAAGCAGCCTCTGAGGGGGATCTTCCCCAGTCAAGGCTGCCTACCAGGGAAGGCTTCCTTAGGGCACCTTGTGACCCCTCAGCCTTGTGGTTCAGGCCTTCCTCAGGCCCACTTCCCCAGCCTGGCAGGAAACCTGTCTAACTCCAGAGAAGCAGCCTTTGAGGAGGATCTTCCCCACTCAAGGCTGCCTTCAAGGGAAGGCTTCCTTAGGGCACCTTGGGACCCCTCAGCCTTATGAATCAGGCCCCCTTCCCCAGCCTAGCAGGAAACCTGTCTCCCTCCAGGTAAGCTGCCTCTGAGGAGGATCTTCACCACTCAAGGCTGCCTTCAAGGGAAGGCTTCCTTAGGGCACCTTGGGGTCCCTCAGCCTTATGGTTCAGGCCCTCCTCAGGCCTGCTTCCCCAGCCTAGCAGGAAACCTGCCTACCTCCAGGGAAGCAGCCTCTGAGGAGGATCTCTCCCAGTCAAGGCTGCCATCAAGGGAAGGCTTCCTTAGGGCACCTTGGGACCCCCCAGCCTTGTGGATCAGGCCCTCCTCAGGCCCACTTCCCCAGCCTGTCAGCAAACCTGTCTACCTCCAGAGAAGCAGTCTCTGAGGAGGATCTTCCCCAGTCAAGGCTGCCTTCAAGGGAAGGCTTCCTTAGGGCACCTTGGGACCCTTCAGCCTTGTGGATCAGGCCCTCCTCAGGCCTGCTTCCCAAGCCTAGCAGGAAACCTGCCTACCTCCAGGGAAGCTGCCTCTCAGGAGGATCTTCCCCAATCAAGGCTGCCTTCAAGGGAAGGCTTTCTTAGGGCACCTTTGGGACCCCTCAGCCTTGTGGATCAGGCCATCCTCAGGCCCGCTTCCCCAGCCTGGCAGGAAACCTGTCTACCTCCAGGGAAGCAGCCTCTGAGGAGGATCTTCCCCAGTCAAGGCTGCCTTCAAGGGAAGGCTTCCTTAGGGCACCTTAGGGTCCCTCAGCCTTGTGGTTCAGGCCCTCCTCAGGCCCGCTTCCCCAGCCTGGCAGGATACCTGCCTACCTACAGGGAAGCAGCCTCTGAGGAGGATCTTCCCCAGTCAAGGTTGCCTTCAAGGGAAGGCTGCCTTCAAGGGAAGGCTTCCTTAGGGCACCTTGGGACCCCTCAGCCTTGTGGATCAGGCCCTCCTCAGGCCCCCTTCCCCAGCCTGGCAGAAAACCTGCCTACCTCCAGGGAAGCAGCCTCTGAGGAGGATCTTCCCCAGTCAAGGCTTCCTTCAAGGGAAGGCTTCCTTAGGGCTCCTTGGAACCCCTCTGCCTTGTGGATCAGAACCTCCTCAGGCCCGCTTCCCCAGCCTGGCAGGAAACCTGCCTACCTCCAGGGAAGCAGCCTCTGAGGAGGATCTTCCCCACTCAAGGCTGCCTTCAAGGGAAGGCATCCTTAGGGCACCTTGGAACCCCTCAGCCTTGTGGTTCAGGGCCTCCTCAGGCCCGCTTCCCCAGCCTGGCAGGAAACATACCTACCTCAAGGGAAGCAGCCTCTGAGGAGGATGTTCCCCACTCAAGGCTGCCTTCAAGGGAAGGCTTCCTTAGGGCACCTTGGGATCCGTCAGCCTTGTGGTTCAGGCCCTCCTCAGGCCCACTTCCCCAGCCTGGTAGGAAACCTGCCTACCTCCAGGGAAGCAGCCTCTGAGGAGGATCATCCCCACTCAAGGCTGCCTTCAAGGGAAGGCTTTCTTAGGGCACCTTGGAACCCCTCAGCCTTGTGGATCAGGCCCTCCTCAGGCCCCCTTCCCCAGCCTGGCAGGAAACTTGCTTACCTCCAGGGAAGCAGCCTCTGAGGAGGATCTTCCCCAGTTACGGCTGCCTTCAAGGGAAGGCTTCCTTAGGGCACCTTGGGACCCCTCAGCCTTGTGGTTCAGGCCCTCCTCAGGCCCGCTTCCCCAGCCTGGTAGGAAACCTGCCTACCTCCAGGGAAGCAGCCTCTGAGGATCTTCCCCACTCAGGGTTGCCCTCAAGGGAAGGCTTCCTTAGGGCACCATGGGGCACCTCATCCTTGTGGTTCAGGCCCTCCTCAGGCCCACTTCCCCAGCCTGTCAGGAAACCTGCCTACCTCCAGGGAAGCATCCTCTGAGGAGGATCTTCCCCACTCAAGGCTGCCTTCAAGGGAAGGCTTCCTTAGGTCACCTTGGGACCCCTCTTCCTTGTGGTTCAGGTCCTCCTCAGGCCCACTTCCCCAGCCTGGCAGGAAACCTGCCTACCTCCAGGGAAGCAGCCTCTGAGGAGGATCTTCCCCACTCAAGGCTGCCTTCAAGGGAAGGCTTCCTTAGGGCACCTTGGGACCCCTCAGCCTTGTGGTTCAGGCCCTCCTCAGGCCCACTTCCCCAGCCTGGTAGGAAACCTGCCTACCTCCAGGGAAGCAGTCTCTGAGGATCTTCCCCACTCAGGGTTGCCTTCAAGGGAAGGCTTCCTTAGGGCACCATGGGGCACCTCATCCTTGTGGTTCAGGCCCTCCTCAGGCCCACTTCCCCAGCCTGACAGGAAACCTGCCTACCTCCAGGGAAGCAGCCTCTGAGGAGGATCTTCCCCACTGAAGGCTGCCTTCAAGGGAAAGTTTCCTTAGGGCACCTTGGGGTCCCTCAGCCTTGTGGTTCAGGCCCTCCTCAGGCCCACTTCCCCAGCCTGGCAGGAAACCTGCCTACCTCCAGTGAAGCAGCCTCTGAGGAGGATCTTCCCCTGTCAAGGCTGCCTTCAAGGGAAGGCTTCCTTAGGGCACCTTGGGACCCCTCAGCCTTGTGGTTCAGGCCTTCCTCAGGCCCACTTCCCCAGCCTGGCAGGAAACCTGTCTACCTCCAGAGAAGCAGCCTCTGAGGAGGATCTTCCCGAGTCAAGGCTGCCTTCAAGGGAAGGCTTCCTTAGGGCACCTTGGGACCCCTCAGCCTTGTGGATCAGGCCCTCCTCAGGCCCGCTTCCCCAGCCTGGCAGGAAACCTGCCTACCTCCAGGGAAGCAGCCTCTGAGGAGGATCTTCCCCACTCAAGGCTGCCTTCAAGAGAAGGCTTCCTTAGGGCACCTTGGGACCCCTCAGCCTTGTGGATCAGGCCCTCCTCAGGCCCGCTTCCCCAGCCTGGCAGGAAACCTGTCTACCCCCAGAGAAGCAGCCTCTGAGGAGGATCTTCCCCAGTCAAGGCTGCCTTCAAGGGAAGGCTTCCTTAGGACACCTTGGGACCCCTCAGCCTTGTGGATCAGGACTTCCTCAGGCCCACTTCCCCAGCCTGGCAGGAAACCTGTCTACCTCCAGAGAAGCAGCCTCTGAGGAGAATCTTCCCCACTCAAGGCTGCCTTCAAGGGAAGGCTTCCTTAGGGCACATTGGGACCCTTCAGCCTTGTGGTTCAGGCCCTCCTCAGGCCCACTTCCCCAGCCTGGTAGGAAACCTGCCTACCTCCAGCGAAGCAGCCTCTGAGGAGGATTTTCCCCACTCAAGGCTGCCTTCAAGGGAAGGCTTCCTTACGGCACCTTGGGACCCCTCAGCCTTGTAGTTTAGGCCGTCCTCAGGCCCGCTTCCCCAGCCTGGCAGGAAACCTGTCTAACTCCAGAGAAGGAGCCTCTGAGGAGGATCTTCCCCACTCAAGGCTGCCTTCAAGTGAAGGCTTCCTTAGGGCACCTTGGGACTCCTCAGCCTTGTGGATCAGGCCCCCTTCCCCAGCCTAGCAGGAAACCTGCCTACCTCCAGGGAAACAGCCTCTGAGGAGGATCTTCCCCACTCAAGGCTGCCTTCAAGGGAAGGCTTCCTTAGGGCACCTTGGGACCCCTCAGCCTTGTGGTTCAGGCCCTCCTAAGGCCACCTTCCCCAGCCTGGCAGGAAACCTACCTACCTCCAGGGAAGCAGCCTCTGATGAGGATCTCTCCCAGTCAAGGCTGCCTTCAAGGGAAGGCTTCTTTAGGGCACCTTGGGACCCCCCAGCCTTGTGGATCAGGCCCTCCTCAGGCCCGCTTCCCCAGCCTGGCAGGAAACCTGTCTACCTCCAGAGAAGCAGCCTCTGAGGAAGATCTTCCCCACTCAAGGCTGCCTTCAAGGGAAGGCTTCCTTAGGGCACCTTGGGACCCTTCAGCCTTGTGGATCAGGCCCTCCTCAGGCCAGCTTCCCCAGCCTATCAGGAAACCTGCTTACCTCCAGGGAAGCAGCCTCTGAGGAGGATCTTCCCCACTCAAAGCTGCCTTCAAGGGAAGGCTTCCTTAGGGCACCTTGGGACCCCTCAGCCTTGTGGATCAGGCCCTCCTCTGGCTCGCTTCCCCAGCCTGGCAGGAAACCTGTCTACCTCCAGGGAAGAAGCCTCTGAGGAGGATCTTCCCCAGTCAAGGCTACCTTCAAGGGAAGGCTTTCTTAGGGCACCTTGGGACCCCTAAGCCTTGTGGATCAGGCCATCCTCAGGCCCGCTTCCCCAGCTTGGCAGGAAACCTGTCTACCTCCAGAGAAGCAGCCTCTGAGGAGGATCTTCCCCAGTCAAGGCTGCCTTCAAGGGAAGGCTTCCTTAGGGCACCTTGGGACCCATCAGCCTTTTGGTTCAGGCCCTCCTCAGGCCCGCTTCCCCAGCCTGGCAGGAAACCTGCCTACCTCCAGGGAAGCAGCCTTTCATGAGGATCTTCCCCAGTTAAGGCTGCCTTCAAGGGAAGGCTTCCTTAGGGCACCTTGGGACACCTCAGCCTTGTAGATCAGGCCCTCCTCAGGCCCCCTTCCCCAGCCTGGCAGGAAACCTGCCTACCTCCAGGGAAGCAGCTTCTGAGGAGGATCTTCCCCAGTCAAGGCTGCCTTCAAGGGAAGGCTTCCTTAGGGCTCCTTGGAACCCCTCTGCCTTGTGGACCAGACCCTCCTCAGGCCCGCTTTCCCAGGCCTGGCAGGAAACCTGCCTACCTCCAGGGAAGCAGCCTCTGAGGAGGATCTTCCCCAGTCAAGGCTGCCTTCAAGGGAAGGCTTCCTTAGGGCACATTGGGACCCCTCAGCCTTGTGGTTCAGCCCCACTTCCCCAGCCTGGCAGGAAACCTGTCTACCTCCAGGGAAGCAGCCTCTTAGGAACATCATCCCCACTCAAGGCTGCCTTCAAGGGAAGGCGTCCTTAGGGCACCTTGGAACCCCTTCAGCCTTGTGGATCAGGCCCTCCTCAGGCCCGCTTCCCCAGCCTGGCAGAAAACCTGCCTACCTCCAGGAAAGCAGCCTCTGAGGAGGATCTTCCCCACTCAAGGCTGCCTTCAAGGGAAGGCTTCCTTAGGGCACCTTGGGACCCCTCAGCCTTGTGGTTCAGGCCTTCCTCAGGCCCACTTCTCCAGCCTGGTAGGAAACCTGCCTACCTCCAGGGAAGCAGCCTCTGAGGAGGATCTTCCCCACTCAAGGTTGCCTTCAAGGGAAGGCTTCCTTAGGGCACCTTGGGGCCCCTCATCCTTGTGGTTAAGCCCCTGCCCAGGCCCACTTCCCTAGCCTGGCAGGAAACCTGCCTACCTCCAGGGAAGCAGCCTCTGAGGAGGATTTTCTCCACTCAAGGCTGCCTTCAAGGGAATGGTTCCTTAGGGCACCTTGGGGCCCCTCAGCCTTGTGGTTCAGGCCCTCCTCAGGCCCGCTTCCCCAGCCTGGCAGGAAACCTGTCTACCTCCAGAGAAGCAGCCTCTGAGGAGGATCTTCCCCACTCAAGGCTGCCTTCAAGGGAAGGCTTCCTTAGGGCACCTTGGGACCCTTCAGCCTTGTGGATCAGGCCCTCCTCAGGCCAGCTTCCCCAGCCTATCAGGAAACCTGCTTACCTCCAGGGAAGCAGCCTCTGAGGAGGATCTTCCCCACTCAAGGCTGCCTTCAAGGGAAGGCTTCCTTAGGGCACCTTGGGACCCCTCAGCCTTGTGGATCAGGCCCTCCTCTGGCCCGCTTCCCCAGCCTGGCAGGAAACCTGTCTACCTCCAGGGAAGCAGCCTCTGAGGAGGATCTTCCCCAGTCAAGGCTACCTTCAAGGGAAGGCTTCCTTAGGGCACCTTGGGACCCCTAAGCCTTGTGGATCAGGCCATCCTCAGGCCCGCTTCCCCAGCTTGGCAGGAAACCTGTCTACCTCCAGGGAAGCAGCCTCTGAGGAGGATCTTCCCCAGCCAAATCTGCCTTCAAGGGAAGGCTTCCTTAGGGCACCTTGGGACCCATCAGCCTTTTGGTTCAGGCCCTCCTCAGGCCCGCTTCCCCAGCCTGGCAGGAAACCTACCTACCTCCAGGGAAGCAGCCTTTCATGAGGATCTTCCCCAGTTAAGGCTGCCTTCAAGGGAAGGCTTCCTTAGGGCACCTTGGGACACCTCAGCCTTGTAGATCAGGCCCTCCTCAGGCCCCTTCCCCAGCCTGGCAGGAAACCTGCCTACCTCCAGGGAAGCAGCTTCTGAGGAGGATCTTCCCCAGTCAAGGCTGCCTTCAAGGGAAGGCTTCCTTAGGGCTCCTTGGAACCCCTCTGCCTTGTGGACCAGACCCTCCTCAGGCCCGCTTTCCCAGGCCTGGCAGGAAACCTGCCTACCTCCAGGGAAGCAGCCTCTGAGGAGGATCTTCCTCACTCAAGGCTGCCTTCAAGGGAAGGCTTCCTTAGGGCACCTTGGGACCCCTCAGCCTTGTGGTTCAGCCCCACTTCCCCAGCCTGGCAGGAAACCTGTCTACCTCCAGGGAAGCAGCCTCTTAGGAAGATCATCCCCACTCAAGGCTGCCTTCAAGGGAAGGCATCCTTAGGGCACCTTGGAACCCCTTCAGCCTTGTGGATCAGGCCCTCCTCAGGCCCGCTTCCCCAGCCTGGCAGAAAACCTGCCTACCTCCAAGAAAGCAGCCTCTGAGGAGGATCTTCCCCACTCAAGGCTGCCTTCAAGGGAAGGCTTCCTTAGGGCACCTTGGGACCCGTCAGCCTTGTGGTTCAGGCCTTCCTCAGGCCCACTTCTCCAGCCTTGTAGGAAACATGCCTACCTCCAGGGAAGCAGCCTCTGAGGAGGATCTTCCCCACTCAAGGTTGCCTTCAAGGGAAGGCTTCCTTAGGGCACCTTGGGGCCCCTCATCCTTGTGGTTAAGCCCCTACCCAGGCCCACTTCCCTAGCCTGGCAGGAAACCTGCCTACCTCCAGGGAAGCAGCCTCTGAGGAGGATCTTCCCCACTCAAGGCTGCCTTCAAGGGAAGGCTTCCTTAGGGCACCTTGGGGCCCCTCAGGCTTGTGGTTCAGGCCCTCCTCAGGCCCGCTTCCCCAGCCTGGCAGGAAACCTGCCTACCTCCAGGGAAGCAGCCTCTGAGGAGGATCTTCCACACTCAAGGTTGCCTTCAAGGGAAGTCTTCCTTAGGGCACCTTGGAACCTCTCAGCCTTGTGGATCAGGCCATCCTCAGGCCCGCTTCCCCAGCCTGGCGGGAAACCTGCCTACCTCCAGGGAAGCAGCCTCTGAGGAGGATCTTCCTCACTCAAGGCTGCCTTCAAGGGAAAGTTTCCTTAGGGCACCTTGGGGTGCCTCAGCCTTGTGGTTCAGGCCCTCCTCAGGCCCACTTCCCCAGCCTAGTAGGAAACCTGCCTACCTCCAGAGAAGCAGCCTCTGAGGAGGATCTTCCCCAGTCAAGGCTGCCTTCAAGGGAAGGCTTCCTTAGGGCACCTTGGGACCCTTCAGCTTTGTGGATCTGGCCATCCTCAGGCCCCCTTCCCCAGCCTGGCAGGAAACCTTTCTACCTCCAGGGAAGCAGCCTCTGAGGAGGATCTTCCCCAGCCAAGGATGCCTTCAAGGGAAGGCTTCCTTAGGGCACCTTGTGACCACTCAGGTTCAGGCCCTCCTTAGGCCCGCATCCCCAGCCTGGCAGGAAACCTGCCTACCTCCAGGGAAGCAGCCTCTGAGTAGGATCTTCCCCACTCAAGACTGCCTTCAAGGGAAGGCTTCCTTAGGGAACCTTGGGTCCCCTCTGCCTTGTGGATCAGGCCCTCCTCAGGCCCCCTTCCCCAGCCTGGCAGGAAACCTGCCTACCTCCAGGGAAGCAGCCTCTGAGGAGGATCTTCCCCAATCAAGGCTGCCTTCAAGGGAAGGCTTCCTTAGGGCTCCTTGGAACCCCTCTGCCTTGTGGATCAGGCCAGCTTCCCCAGCCTGGCAGGAAACCTGCCTACCTCCAGGGAAGCAGCCTCTGAGGAGGATCTTCCCCACTCAAGGCTGCCTTCAAGGGAAGGCATCCTTAGGGCACCTTGGAACCCCTCAGCCTTGTGGATCAGGCCCTCCTCAGGCCCGCTTCCCCAGCCTGGCAGGAAACCTGCCTACCTCCAGGGAAGCAGCCTCTGAGGAGGATCTTCCCCACTAAAGGCTACCTTCAAGGGAAAGCTTCCTTAGGGCACCTACGGACCCCTCAGCCTTGTGGTTCAGGCCCTCCTCAGGCCCACTTCCCCAGCCTGGTAGGAAACCTGCCTACCTCCAGTGAAGCATCCTCTGAGGATCTTCCCCACTCAGGGTTGCCCTCAAGGGAAGGCTTCCTTAAAGCACCATGGGGCACCTCATCCTTGTGGTTCAGGCCCTCCTCAGGCCCACTTCCCCAGCCTGGCAGGAAACCTGCCTACCTCCAGGGAAGCATCCTCTGAGGAGGATCTTCCCCACTCAAGGCTGCCTTCAAGGGAAGGCTGCCTTAGGGCACCTTGGGACCCCTCAGCCTTGTGGTTCAGGTCCTCCTCAGGCCCACTAACCCAGCCTGGCAGGAAACCTGCCTACCTCCAGGGAAGCAGCCTCTGAGGAGGATCTTCCCCACTCAAGGCTGCCTTCAAGGGAAGGCTTCCTTAGGGCACCTTCGGGTCCCTCAGCCTTGTGGTTAAGGCCCTCCTCACGCCCGCTTCCCCAGCTTGGCAGGAAACCTGCCTACCTCCAGGGAAGCAGCCTCTGAAGAGGATCTTCCCCACTCAAGGTTGCCTTCAAGGGAAGGCTTCCTTAGGGCACCTTGGAACCCCTCTGTCTTGTGGATCAGGCCCTCCTCAGGCGCGTTTCCCCAGCCTGGCGGGAAACCTGCCTACCTCCAGGGAAGCAGCCTCTGAGGAGGATCTTCCCCACTCAAGGCTGCCTTCAAGGAAAAGTTTCCTTAGGGCACCTTGGGGTCCCTCAGCCTTGTGGTTCAGGCCCTCCACAGGCCCACTTCCCCAGCCTGGCAGGAAACCTGCCTACCTCCAGGGAAGCAGCCTCTGAGGAGGATCTTCCCCTGTCAAGGCTGCCTTCAAGGGAAGGCTTCCTTAGGGCACCTTGGGACCCCTCAGCCTTGTGGTTCAGGCCCTCCTCATGCCCACTTCCCCAGCATGGCAGGAAACCTGTCTACCTCCAGAGAAGCAGCCTCTGGGGAGGATCTTCCCCACTCAAGGCTGCCTTCAAGGGAAGGCTTCCTTAGGGCACCTTGGGACCCCTCAGCCTTGTGGATCAGGCCCTCCTCAGGTCCGCTTCCCCAACCTGGCAGGAAACCTCCCTACCTCCAAGGAAGCAGCCTCTGAGGAGTATCTTCCCCACTCCAGGCTGCCTTCAAGGGAAGGCTTCCTTAGGGCACCTTGGGACCCCTCAACCTTGTGGATCAGGCCCTCCTCAGGCCCGCTTCCCCAGCCTGGCAGGAAACCTGTCTACCTCCAGAGAAGCAGCCTCTGAGGAGGATCTTCCCCAGTCAAGGCCGCCTTCAAGGGAAGGCTTCCTTAGGGCACCTTGCAACCCCTCTGCCTTGTGGATCAGGCCCTCCTCATGCCCACTTCCCCAGCCTGGCAGGAAACCTGTCTACCTCCAGGTAAGCAGCCTCTGAGGAGAATCTTCCCCACTCAAGGCTGCCTTCAAGGGAAGGCTTCCTTAGGGCACCTTGGGACCCCTCAGCCTTGTGGTTCAGGCCCTCCTCAGGCTCACTTCCCCAGCCTGGTAGGAAACCTGCCTAACTCCAGCGAAGCAGCCTCTGAGGAGGATCTTCCCCACTCATGGTTGCCTTCAAGGGAAGGCTTCCTTAGGGCACCTTGGGACCCCTCAGCCTTGTGGTTCAGGCCCTCCTCAGGCCCGCTTCCCCAGCCTGGCAGGAAACCTGCCTACCTCCAGGGAAGCAGCCTCTGAAGAGGATCTTCCCCACTCAAGGCTGCCTTCAAGGGAAGGCTTCCTTAGGGCACCTTGGGACCCCTCAGCCTTGTGGTTCAGGCCCTCCTCAGGCCCGCTTCCCCAGCCTAGCAGGAAACCTGTCTACCTCCAGAGAAGCAGCCTCTGAGGAGGATCTTCCCCAGTCAAGGCTGCCTCCAAGGGAAGACTTCCTTAGGGCACCTTGGGACCCCTCAGCCTTGTGGTTCAGGCCCTCCTCAGGCCCCCTTCCCCATCCTGGCAGGAAACCTGCCTACCTCCAGGGAAGCAGCCTCTGAG
Source organism: Macrobrachium rosenbergii (assembly GCA_039081455.1). NCBI lineage: Eukaryota > Metazoa > Arthropoda > Malacostraca > Decapoda > Palaemonidae > Macrobrachium > Macrobrachium rosenbergii. Next base: position 68,085 of record JANJGK010002612.1, on the reverse strand, counting down.
GAGGATCTTCCCCACTCAAGACTGCCTTCAAGGGAAGGCTTCCTTAGGGCAACTTGGGACCCCTCAGCCTTGTGGATCAGGCCCTCCTCAGGCCCTCTTCCCCACCCTGGCAGGAAACCTGTCTACCTCCAGAGAAGCAGCCTCTGAGGAGGATCTTCCCCAGACAAGGCTGCCTTCAAGGGAAGGCTTCCTTAGGGCACCTTGGGACCCCTCAGCCATGTGGATCAGGCCCTCCTCAGGCCCCCTTCCCCAGCCTAGCAGGAAACCTGCCTACCTCCAGGGAAGCAGCCTCTGAGGAGGATCTTCCCCAGTCAAGGTTGCCTTCAAGGGAAGGCTTCCTTAGGGCACCTTGGGACCCCTCAGCCTTGTGGATCAGGCCCTCCTCAGGCCCCCTTCCCCAGCCTGTCAGGAAACCTGCGTACCTTCAGGGAAGCAGCCTCTGAGGGGGATCTTCCCCAGTCAAGGCTGCCTACCAGGGAAGGCTTCCTTAGGGCACCTTGTGACCCCTCAGCCTTGTGGTTCAGGCCTTCCTCAGGCCCACTTCCCCAGCCTGACAGGAAACCTGTCTAACTCCAGAGAAGCAGCCTCTGAGGAGGATCTTCCCCACTCAAGGCTGCCTTCAAGGGAAGGCTTCCTTAGGGCACCTTGGGACCCCTCAGCCTTATGAATCAGGCCCCCTTCCCCAGCCTAGCAGGAAACCTGTCTCCCTCCAGGTAAGCAGCCTCTGAGGAGGATCTTCACCACTCAAGGCTGCCTTCAAGGGAAGGCTTCCTTAGGGCACCTTGGGGTCCCTCAGCCTTGTGGTTCAGGCCCTCCTCAGGCCCGCTTCCCCAGCCTAGCAGGAAACCTGCCTACCTCCAGGGAAGCATGCTCTGAGGAGGATCTCTCCCAGTCAAGGCTGCCTTCAAGGGAAGGCTTCCTTAGGGCACCTTGGGACCCCCCAGCCTTGTGGATCAGGCCCTCCTCAGGCCCACTTCCCCAGCCTGTCAGCAAACCTGTCTACCTCCAGAGAAGCAGCCTCTGAGGAGGATCTTCCCCAGTCAAGGCGGCCTTCAAGGGAAGGCTTCCTTAGGGCACCTTGGGACCCTTCAGCCTTGTGGATCAGGCCCTCCTCAGGCCTGCTTCCCAAGCCTAGCAGGAAACCTGCCTACCTCCAGGGAAGCTGCCTCTGAGGAGGATCTTCCCCACTCAAGGCTGCCTTCAAGGGAAGGCTTCCTTAGGGCACCTTTGGGACCCCTCAGCCTTGTGGATCAGGCTATCCTCAGGCCCGCTTCCCCAGCCTGGCAGGAAACCTGTCTACCTCCAGGGAAGCAGCCTCTGAGGAGGATCTTCCCCAGTCAAGGCTGCCTTCAAGGGAAGGCTTCCTTAGGGCACCTTAGGGTCCCTCAGCCTTGTGGTTCAGGCCCTCTTCAGGCCCGCTTCCCCAGCCTGGCAGGATACCTGCCTACCTACAGGGAAGCAGCCTCTGAGGAGGATCTTCCCAGTCAAGGCTGCCTTCAAGGGAAGGCTGCTTTCAAGGGAAGGCTGCCTTCAAGGGAAGGCTTCCTTAGGGCACCTTGGGACCCCTCAGCCTTGTGGATCAGGCCCTCCTCAGGCCCCCTTCCCCAGCCTGGCAGGAAACCTGCCTACCTCCAGGGAAGCAGCCTCTGAGGAGGATCTTCCCCAGTCAAGGCTTCCTTCAAGGGAAGGCTTCCTTAGGGCTCCTTGGAACCCCTCTGCCTTGTGGATCAGAACCTCCTCAGGCCCGCTTCCCCAGCCTGGCAGGAAACCTGCCTACCTCCAGGGAAGCAGCCTCTGAGGAGGATCTTCCCCACTCAAGGCTGCCTTCAAGGGAAGGCATCCTTAGGGCACCTTGGAACCCCTCAGCCTTGTGGTTCAGGGCCTCCTCAGGCCCGCTTCCCCAGCCTGGCAGGAAACATACCTACCTCAAGGGAAGCAGCCTCTGAGGAGGATGTTCCCCACTCAAGGCTGCCTTCAAGGGAAGGCTTCCTTAGGGCACCTTGGGATCCGTCAGCCTTGTGGTTCAGGCCCTCCTCAGGCCCCCTTCCCCAGCCTAGCAGGAAACCTGCCTACCTCCAGGGAAGCAGCCTCTGAGGAGGATCTTCCCCACTCAAGGCTGCCTTCAAGGGAAGGCTTCCTTAGGGCACCTTGGAACCCCTCAGCCTTGTGGATCAGGCCCTCCTCAGCCCCCCTTCCCCAGCCTGGCAGGAAACTTGCTTACCTCCAGGGAAGCAGCCTCTGAGGAGGATCTTCCCCAGTTACGGCTGCCTTCAAGGGAAGGCTTCCTTAGGGCACCTTGGGACCCCTCAGCCTTGTGGTTCAGGCCCTCCTCAGGCCCACTTCCCCAGCCTGGTAGGAAACCTGCCTACCTCCAGGGAAGCAGCCTCTGAGGATCTTCCCCACTCAGGGTTGCCTTCAAGGGAAGGCTTCCTTAGGGCACCATGGGGCACCTCATCCTTGTGGTTCAGGCCCTCCTCAGGCCCACTTCCCCAGCCTGGCAGGAAACCTGCCTACCTCCAGGGAAGCAGCCTCTGAGGAGGATCTTCCCCACTCAAGGCTGCCTTCAAGGGAAGGCTTCCTTAGGTCACCTTGGGACCCCTCTTCCTTGTGGTTCAGGTCCTCCTCAGGCCCACTTCCCCAGCCTGGCAGGAAACCTGCCTACCTCCAGGGAAGCAGCCTCTGAGGAGGATCTTCCCCACTCAAGGCTGCCTTCAAGGGAAGGCTTCCTTAGGGCACCTTGGGACCCCTCAGCCTTGTGGTTCAGGCCCTCCTCAGGCCCACTTCCCCAGCCTGGTAGGAAACCTGCCTACCTCCAGGGAAGCAGTCTCTGAGGATCTTCCCCACTCAGGGTTGCCTTCAAGGGAAGGCTTCCTTAGGGCACCATGGGGCACCTCATCCTTGTGGTTCAGGCCCTCCTCAGGCCCACTTCCCCAGCCTGGCAGGAAACCTGCCTACCTCCAGGGAAGCAGCCTCTGAGGAGGATCTTCCCCACTGAAGGCTGCCTTCAAGGGAAAGTTTCCTTAGGGCACCTTGGGGTCCCTCAGCCTTGTGGTTCAGGCCCTCCTCAGGCCCACTTCCCCAGCCTGGCAGGAAACCTGCCTACCTCCAGGGAAGCAGCCTCTGAGGAGGATCTTCCCCTGTCAAGGCTGCCTTCAAGGGAAGGCTTCCTTAGGGCACCTTGGGACCCCTCAGCCTTGTGGTTCAGGCCTTCCTCAGGCCCACTTCCCCAGCCTGGCAGGAAACCTGTCTACCTCCAAAGAAGCAGCCTCTGAGGAGGATCTTCCCGAGTCAAGGCTGCCTTCAAGGGAAGGCTTCCTTAGGGCACCTTGGGACCCCTCAGCCTTGTGGATCAGGCCCTCCTCAGGCCCGCTTCCCCAGCCTGGCAGGAAACCTGCCTACCTCCAGGGAAGCAGCCTCTGAGGAGGATCTTCCCCACTCAAGGCTGCCTTCAAGAGAAGGCTTCCTTAGGGCACCTTGGGACCCCTCAGCCTTGTGGATCAGGCCCTCCTCAGGCCCGCTTCCCCAGCCTGGCAGGAAACCTGTCTACCCCCAGAGAAGCAGCCTCTGAGGAGGATCTTCCCCAGTCAAGGCTGCCTTCAAGGGAAGGCTTCCTTAGGGCACCTTGGGACCCCTCAGCCTTGTGGATCAGGACTTCCTCAGGCCCACTTCCCCAGCCTGGCAGGAAACCTGTCTACCTCCAGAGAAGCAGCCTCTGAGGAGAATCTTCCCCACTCAAGGCTGCCTTCAAGGGAAGGCTTCCTTAGGGCACATTGGGACCCTTCAGCCTTGTGGTTCAGGCCCTCCTCAGGCCCACTTCCCCAGCCTGGTAGGAAACCTGCCTAACTCCAGCGAAGCAGCCTCTGAGGAGGATCTTCCCCACTCATGGTTGCCTTCAAGGGAAGGCTTCCTTAGGGCACCTTGGGACCCCTCAGCCTTGTGGTTCAGGCCCTCCTCAGGCCCGCTTCCCAAGCCTGGCAGGAAACCTGCCTCCCTCCATGGTAGCAGCCTCTGAAGAGGATCTTCCCCAGTCAAGGCTGCCTTCAAGGGAAAGTTTCCTTAGGGCACCTTGGGACCCCTCAGCCTTGTGGTTCAGGCCCTCCTCAGGCCCGCTTCCCCAGCCTAGCAGGAAACCTGTCTACCTCCAGAGAAGCAGCCTCTGAGGAGGATCTTCCCCAGTCAAGGCTGCCTTCAAGGGAAGACTTCCTTAGGGCACCTTGGGACCCCTCAGCCTTGTGGTTCAGGCCCTCCTCAGTCCCCCTTCCCCATCCTGGCAGGAAACCTGCCTACCTCCAGGGAAGCAGCCTCTGAGGAGGATCTTCCCCACTCAAGACTGCCTTCAAGGGAAGGCTTCCTTAGGGCAACTTGGGACCCCTCAGCCTTGTGGATCAGGCCCTCCTCAGGCCCGCTTCCCCAGCCTGGCAGGAAACCTGTCTACCTCCAGAGAAGCAGCCTCTGAGGAGGATCTTCCCCAGACAAGGCTGCCTTCAAGGGAAGGCTTCCTTAGGGCACCTTGGGACCCCTCAGCCATGTGGATCAGGCCCTCCTCAGGCCCCCTTCCCCAGCCTAGCAGGAAACCTGCCTACCTCCAGGGAAGCAGCCTCTGAGGAGGATCTTCCCCAGTCAAGGTTGCCTTCAAGGGAAGGCTTCCTTAGGGCACCTTGGGACCCCTCAGCCTTGTGGATCAGGCCCTCCTCAGGCCCCCTTCCCCAGCCTGGCAGGAAACCTGCCTACCTCCAGGGAAGCAGCCTCTGAGGGGGATCTTCCCCAGTCAAGGCTGCCTACCAGGGAAGGCTTCCTTAGGGCACCTTGTGACCCCTCAGCCTTGTGGTTCAGGCCTTCCTCAGGCCCACTTCCCCAGCCTGACAGGAAACCTGTCTAACTCCAGAGAAGCAGCCTCTGAGGAGGATCTTCCCCACTCAAGGCTGCCTTCAAGGGAAGGCTTCCTTAGGGCACCTTGGGACCCCTCAGCCTTATGAATCAGGCCCCCTTCCCCAGCCTAGCAGGAAACCTGTCTCCCTCCAGGTAAGCAGCCTCTGAGGAGGATCTTCACCACTCAAGGCTGCCTTCAAGGGAAGGCTTCCTTAGGGCACCTTGGGGTCCCTCAGCCTTGTGGTTCAGGCCCTCCTCAGGCCCGCTTCCCCAGCCTAGCAGGAAACCTGCCTACCTCCAGGGAAGCATGCTCTGAGGAGGATCTCTCCCAGTCAAGGCTGCCTTCAAGGGAAGGCTTCCTTAGGGCACCTTGGGACCCCCCAGCCTTGTGGATCAGGCCCTCCTCAGGCCCACTTCCCCAGCCTGTCAGCAAACCTGTCTACCTCCAGAGAAGCAGCCTCTGAGGAGGATCTTCCCCAGTCAAGGCGGCCTTCAAGGGAAGGCTTCCTTAGGGCACCTTGGGACCCTTCAGCCTTGTGGATCAGGCCCTCCTCAGGCCTGCTTCCCAAGCCTAGCAGGAAACCTGCCTACCTCCAGGGAAGCTGCCTCTGAGGAGGATCTTCCCCACTCAAGGCTGCCTTCAAGGGAAGGCTTCCTTAGGGCACCTTTGGGACCCCTCAGCCTTGTGGATCAGGCTATCCTCAGGCCCGCTTCCCCAGCCTGGCAGGAAACCTGTCTACCTCCAGGGAAGCAGCCTCTGAGGAGGATCTTCCCCAGTCAAGGCTGCCTTCAAGGGAAGGCTTCCTTAGGGCACCTTAGGGTCCCTCAGCCTTGTGGTTCAGGCCCTCTTCAGGCCCGCTTCCCCAGCCTGGCAGGATACCTGCCTACCTACAGGGAAGCAGCCTCTGAGGAGGATCTTCCCAGTCAAGGCTGCCTTCAAGGGAAGGCTGCTTTCAAGGGAAGGCTGCCTTCAAGGGAAGGCTTCCTTAGGGCACCTTGGGACCCCTCAGCCTTGTGGATCAGGCCCTCCTCAGGCCCCCTTCCCCAGCCTGGCAGGAAACCTGCCTACCTCCAGGGAAGCAGCCTCTGAGGAGGATCTTCCCCAGTCAAGGCTTCCTTCAAGGGAAGGCTTCCTTAGGGCTCCTTGGAACCCCTCTGCCTTGTGGATCAGAACCTCCTCAGGCCCGCTTCCCCAGCCTGGCAGGAAACCTGCCTACCTCCAGGGAAGCAGCCTCTGAGGAGGATCTTCCCCACTCAAGGCTGCCTTCAAGGGAAGGCATCCTTAGGGCACCTTGGAACCCCTCAGCCTTGTGGTTCAGGGCCTCCTCAGGCCCGCTTCCCCAGCCTGGCAGGAAACATACCTACCTCAAGGGAAGCAGCCTCTGAGGAGGATGTTCCCCACTCAAGGCTGCCTTCAAGGGAAGGCTTCCTTAGGGCACCTTGGGATCCGTCAGCCTTGTGGTTCAGGCCCTCCTCAGGCCCCCTTCCCCAGCCTAGCAGGAAACCTGCCTACCTCCAGGGAAGCAGCCTCTGAGGAGGATCTTCCCCACTCAAGGCTGCCTTCAAGGGAAGGCTTCCTTAGGGCACCTTGGAACCCCTCAGCCTTGTGGATCAGGCCCTCCTCAGCCCCCCTTCCCCAGCCTGGCAGGAAACTTGCTTACCTCCAGGGAAGCAGCCTCTGAGGAGGATCTTCCCCAGTTACGGCTGCCTTCAAGGGAAGGCTTCCTTAGGGCACCTTGGGACCCCTCAGCCTTGTGGTTCAGGCCCTCCTCAGGCCCACTTCCCCAGCCTGGTAGGAAACCTGCCTACCTCCAGGGAAGCAGCCTCTGAGGATCTTCCCCACTCAGGGTTGCCTTCAAGGGAAGGCTTCCTTAGGGCACCATGGGGCACCTCATCCTTGTGGTTCAGGCCCTCCTCAGGCCCACTTCCCCAGCCTGGCAGGAAACCTGCCTACCTCCAGGGAAGCAGCCTCTGAGGAGGATCTTCCCCACTCAAGGCTGCCTTCAAGGGAAGGCTTCCTTAGGTCACCTTGGGACCCCTCTTCCTTGTGGTTCAGGTCCTCCTCAGGCCCACTTCCCCAGCCTGGCAGGAAACCTGCCTACCTCCAGGGAAGCAGCCTCTGAGGAGGATCTTCCCCACTCAAGGCTGCCTTCAAGGGAAGGCTTCCTTAGGGCACCTTGGGACCCCTCAGCCTTGTGGTTCAGGCCCTCCTCAGGCCCACTTCCCCAGCCTGGTAGGAAACCTGCCTACCTCCAGGGAAGCAGTCTCTGAGGATCTTCCCCACTCAGGGTTGCCTTCAAGGGAAGGCTTCCTTAGGGCACCATGGGGCACCTCATCCTTGTGGTTCAGGCCCTCCTCAGGCCCACTTCCCCAGCCTGGCAGGAAACCTGCCTACCTCCAGGGAAGCAGCCTCTGAGGAGGATCTTCCCCACTGAAGGCTGCCTTCAAGGGAAAGTTTCCTTAGGGCACCTTGGGGTCCCTCAGCCTTGTGGTTCAGGCCCTCCTCAGGCCCACTTCCCCAGCCTGGCAGGAAACCTGCCTACCTCCAGGGAAGCAGCCTCTGAGGAGGATCTTCCCCTGTCAAGGCTGCCTTCAAGGGAAGGCTTCCTTAGGGCACCTTGGGACCCCTCAGCCTTGTGGTTCAGGCCTTCCTCAGGCCCACTTCCCCAGCCTGGCAGGAAACCTGTCTACCTCCAAAGAAGCAGCCTCTGAGGAGGATCTTCCCGAGTCAAGGCTGCCTTCAAGGGAAGGCTTCCTTAGGGCACCTTGGGACCCCTCAGCCTTGTGGATCAGGCCCTCCTCAGGCCCGCTTCCCCAGCCTGGCAGGAAACCTGCCTACCTCCAGGGAAGCAGCCTCTGAGGAGGATCTTCCCCACTCAAGGCTGCCTTCAAGAGAAGGCTTCCTTAGGGCACCTTGGGACCCCTCAGCCTTGTGGATCAGGCCCTCCTCAGGCCCGCTTCCCCAGCCTGGCAGGAAACCTGTCTACCCCCAGAGAAGCAGCCTCTGAGGAGGATCTTCCCCAGTCAAGGCTGCCTTCAAGGGAAGGCTTCCTTAGGGCACCTTGGGACCCCTCAGCCTTGTGGATCAGGACTTCCTCAGGCCCACTTCCCCAGCCTGGCAGGAAACCTGTCTACCTCCAGAGAAGCAGCCTCTGAGGAGAATCTTCCCCACTCAAGGCTGCCTTCAAGGGAAGGCTTCCTTAGGGCACATTGGGACCCTTCAGCCTTGTGGTTCAGGCCCTCCTCAGGCCCACTTCCCCAGCCTGGTAGGAAACCTGCCTAACTCCAGCGAAGCAGCCTCTGAGGAGGATCTTCCCCACTCATGGTTGCCTTCAAGGGAAGGCTTCCTTAGGGCACCTTGGGGCCCCTCAGCCTTGTGGTTCAGGCCCTCCTCACGCCCGCTTCCCAAGCCTGGCAGGAAACCTGCCTCCCTCCATGGTAGCAGCCTCTGAAGAGGATCTTCCCCAGTCAAGGCTGCCTTCAAGGGAAAGTTTCCTTAGGGCACCTTGGGACCCCTCAGCCTTGTGGTTCAGGCCCTCCTCAGGCCCGCTTCCCCAGCCTAGCAGGAAACCTGTCTACCTCCAGAGAAGCAGCCTCTGAGGAGGATCTTCCCCAGTCAAGGCTGCCTTCAAGGGAAGACTTCCTTAGGGCACCTTGGGACCCCTCAGCCTTGTGGTTCAGGCCCTCCTCAGTCCCCCTTCCCCATCCTGGCAGGAAACCTGCCTACCTCCAGGGAAGCAGCCTCTGAGGAGGATCTTCCCCACTCATGGCTGCCTTCAAGGGAAGGCTTCCTTAGGGCACCTTGGGACCCCTTAGCCTTGTGGATCAGGCCCTCCTCAGGCCCGCTTCCCCAGCCTGGCAGGAAACCTGTCTACCTCCAGAGAAGCAGCCTCTGAGGAGGATCTTCCCCAGTCAAGGCTGCCTTCAAGGGAAGGCTTCCTTAGGGCACCTTGGGACCCCTCTGCCTTGTGGATCAGACCCTCCTCAGGCCCGCTTCCCCAGCCTGGCAGGAAACCTGCCTACCTCCAGGGAAGCAGCTTCTGAGGAGGATCTTCCCCACTCAAGGCTGCCTTCAAGGGAAGGCATCCTTAGGGTACCTTGGAACCCCTCAGCCTTGTGGTTCAGGCCCTCCTCAGGCCCGCTTCCCCAGCCTGGCAGGAAACATACCTACCTCAAGGGAAGCAGCCCTCTGAGGAGGATGTTCCCCACTCAAGGCTGCCTTCAAGGGAAGGCTTCCTTCGGGCACCTTGGGATCCGTCAGCCTTGTGGTTCAGGGCCTCCTCAGGCCCACTTCCCCAGCCTGGTAGGAAACCTGCCTACCTCCAGGGAAGCAGCCTCTGAGGAGGATCTTCCCCACTCATGGTTGCCTTCAAGGGAAGGCTTCCTTAGGGCACCTTGGGGCCCCTCATCCTTGTGGTTCAGACCCTCCTCAGGCCCACTTCCCCAGCCTGGCAGGAAACCTGCCTACCTCCAGAGAAGCAGCCTCTGAGGAGGATCTTCCCCACTCAAGGCTGCCTTCAAGGGAAGGCTTCCTTAGGGCACCTTGGGACCCCTCAGCCTTGTGGTTCAGGCCCTCCTCAGGCCCACTTCCCCAGCCTGGCAGGAAACATGCCTACCTCAAGGGAAGCAGCCTCTGAGGAGGATCTTCCCCACTCAAGGCTGCCTTCAAGGGAAGGCTTCCTTAGGGCACCTTGGGGCCCCTCAACCTTGTGGTTCAGGCCCTCCTCAGGCCCGCTTCCCCAGCCTTGCAGGATACCTGCCTACATCCAGGGAAGCAGCCTCTGAGGAGGATCTTCCCCACTCAAGGCTGCCTTCAAGGGAAGGCTTCCTTAGGGCACCTTGGAACCCCTCTGCCTTGTGGATCAGGCCCTCCTCATGCCCGCTTCCCCAGTCTGGCGGGAAACCTGCCTACCTCCAGGGAAGCAGCCTCTGAGGAGGATCTTCCCCACTCAAGGCTGCCTTCAAGGGAAAGTTTCCTTAGGGCACCTTGGGGTCCCTCAGCCTTGGGGTTCAGGCCCTCCTCAGGCCCACTTCCCCAGCCTGGTAGGAAACCTGCTTACCTCCAGGGAAGCAGCCTCTGAGGAAGATCTTCCCCACTCAAGGTTGCCTTCAAGAGAAGGCTTCCTCAGGGCACCTTAGGGCCCTTCTGCCTTGTGGTTCAGGCCCTCCTCAGGCCCGCTTCCCCAGCCTGGCAGGAAACCTGCCTACCTCCAGGGAAGCAGCCTCTGAGGAGGATCTTCCCCACTCAAGGCTGCCTTCAAGGGAAGGCTTCCTTAGGGCACATTGGTGCCCCTCAGCCTTGTGGTTCAGGCCCTCCGCAGGCCCACTTCCCCAGCCTTGCAGGAAACCTGCCTACCTCCAGGGAAGCAGCCTCTGAGGAGGATCTTCCCCACTCAAGGCTGCCTTCAAGGGAAGGCTTCCTTAGGGCACCTTGGGGACCCTCAGCCTTGGTTTAGGCCCTCCTCAGGCCCACTTCCCCATCCTAGCAGGAAATCTGCTTACCTCCAGGGAAGCAGCCTCTGAGGAGGATCTTCCCCACTCAAGGTTGCCTTCAAGGGAAGGCTTCCTTAGGGCTCCTTGGGGCCCCTCAGCCTTGTGGTTCAGGCCCTCCTTAGGCCCGCTTCCCCAGCCTGGCAGGAAACCTGCCTACCTCCAGGGAAGCTGCCTCTGAGGAGGATCTTCCCCACTGAAGGCTGCCTTCAAGGGAAGGCTTCCTTAGGTCACCTTGGGACCCCTCTTCCTTGTGGTTCAGGTCCTCCTCAGGCCCACTTCCCCAGCCTGGCAGGAAACCTGCCTACCTCCAGGGAAGCAGCCTCTGAGGAGGATCTTCCCCACTCAAGGCTGCCTTCAAGGGAAGGCTTCCTTAGGGCACCTTGGGACCCCTCAGCCTTGTGGTTCAGGCCCTCCTCAGGCCCACTTCCCCAGCCTGGCAGGAAACCTGCCTACCTCCAGGGAAGCAGCCTCTGAGGATCTTCCCCACTCAGGGTTGCCTTCAAGGGAAGGCTTCCTTAGGGCACCATGGGGCACCTCATCCTTGTGGTTCAGGCCCTCCTCAGGCCCACTTCCCCAGCCTGGCAGGAAACCTGCCTACCTCCAGGGAAGCAGCCTCTGAGGAGGATCTTCCCCACTCAAGGCTGCCTTCAAGGGAAAGTTTCCTTAGGGCACCTTGGGGTCCCTCAGCCTTGTGGTTCAGGCCCTCCTCAGGCCCACTTCCCCAGTCTGGCAGGAAACCTGCCTACCTCCAGGGAAGCAGCCTCTGAGGAGGATCTTCCCCTGTCAAGGCTGCCTTCAAGGGAAGGCTTCCTTAGGGCACCTTGGGACCCCTCAGCCTTGTGGTTCAGGCCTTCCTCAGGCCCACTTCCCCAGCCTGGCAGGAAACCTGTCTACCTCCAGAGAAGCAGCCTCTGAGGAGGATCTTCCCGAGTCAAGGCTGCCTTCAAGGGACGGCTTCCTTAGGGCACCTTGGGACCCCTCAGCCTTGTGGATCAGGCCCTCCTCAGGCCCGCTTCCCCAGCCTGGCAGGAAACCTGCCTACCTCCAGGGAAGCAGCCTCTGAGGAGGATCTTCCCCACTCAAGGCTGCCTTCAAGAGAAGGCTTCCTTAGGGCACCATGGGACCCCTCAGCCTTGTGGATCAGGCCCTCCTCAGGCCCGCTTCCCCAGCCTGGCAGGAAACCTGTCTACCCCCAGAGAAGCAGCCTCTGAGGAGGGTCTTCCCCAGTCAAGGCTGCCTTCAAGGGAAGGCTTCCTTAGGGCACCTTGGGACCCCTCAGCCTTGTGGATCAGGCCTTCCTCAGGCCCACTTCCCCAGCCTGGCAGGAAACCTGTCTACCTCCAGGGAAGCAGCCTCTGAGGAGAATCTTCCCCACTCAAGGCTGCCTTCAAGGGAAGGCTTCCTTAGGGCACCTTGGGACCCCTCAGCCTTGTGGTTCAGGCCCTCCTCAGGCCCGCTTCCCCAGCCTAGCAGGAAACCTGTCTACCTCCAGAGAAGCAGCCTCTGAGGAGGATCTTCCCCAGTCAAGGCTGCCTTCAAGGGAAGACTTCCTTAGGGCACCTTGGGACCCCTCAGCCTTGTGGTTCAGGCCCTCCTCAGTCCCCCTTCCCCATTCTGGCAGGAAACCTGCCTACCTCCAGGGAAGCAGCCTCTGAGGAGGATCTTCCCCACTCAAGGCTGCCTTCAAGGGAAGGCTTCCTTAGGGCACCTTGGGACCCCTCAGCCTTGTGGATCAGGCCCTCCTCAGGCCCGCTTCCCCAGCCTGGCAGGAAACCTGTAGACCTCCAGAGAAGCAGCCTCTGAGGAGGATCTTCCCCAGTCAAGGCTGCCTTCAAGGGAAGGCTTCCTTAGGGCACCTTGGGACCCCTCAGCCTTGTGGATCAGACCCTCCTCAGGCCCGCTTCCCCAGCCTGGCAGGAAACCTGCCTACCTCCAGGGAAGCAGCCTCTGAGGAGGATCTTCCCCACTCAAGGCTGCCTTCAAGGGAAGGCATCCTTGGGGTACCTTGGAACCCCTCAGCCTTGTGGTTCAGGCCCTCCTCAGGCCCGCTTCCCCAGCCTGGCAGGAAACATACCTACCTCAAGGGAAGCAGCCCTCTGAGGAGGATGTTCCCCACTCAAGGCTGCCTTCAAGGGAAGGCTTCCTTAGGGCACCTTGGGATCCGTCAGCCTTGTGGTTCAGGCCCTCCTCAGGCCCACTTCCCCAGCCTGGTAGGAAACCTGCCTACCTCCAGGGAAGCAGCCTCTGAGGAGGATCTTCCCCCACTCATGGTTGCCTTCAAGGGAAGGCTTCCTTAGGCCACCTTGGGGCCCCTCATCCTTGTGGTTCAGGCCCTCCTCAGGCCCACTTCCCCCAGCCTGGCAGGAAACCTGCCTACCTCCAGGGAAGCAGCCTCTGAGGAGGATCTTCCCCACTCAAGGCTGCCTTCAAGGGAAGGCTTCCTTAGGGCACCTTGGGACCCCTCAGCCTTGTGGTTCAGGCCCTCCTCAGGCCCACTTCCCCAGCCTGGCAGGAAACATGCCTACCTCCAGGGAAGCAGCCCTCTGAGGAGGATCTTCCCCACTCAAGGCTGCCTTCAAGGGAAGGCTTCCTTAGGGCACCTTGGGGCCCCTCAACCTTGTGGTTCAGGCCCTCCTCAGGCCCGCTTCCCCAGCCTGGCAGGAAACCTGCCTACATCCAGGGAAGCAGCCTCTGAGGAGGATCTTCCCCACTCAAGGCTGCCTTCAAGGGAAAGTTTCCTTAGGGCACCTTGGGGTCCCTCAGCCTTGGGGTTCAGGCCCTCCTCAGGCCCACTTCCCCAGCCTGGTAGGAAACCTGCTTACCTCCAGGGAAGCAGCCTCTGAGGAAGATCTTCCCCACTCAAGGTTGCCTTCAAGAGAAGGCTTCCTTAGGGCACCTTGGGGCCCTTCTGCCTTGTGGTTCAGGCCCTCCTCAGGCCCGCTTCCCCAGCCTGGCAGGAAACCTGCCTACCTCCAGGGAAGCAGCCTCTGAGGAGGATCTTCCCCACTCAAGGCTGCCTTCAAGGGAAGGCTTCCTTAGGGCACATTGGTGCCCCTCAGCCTTGTGGTTCAGGCCCTCCGCAGGCCCACTTCCCCAGCCTTGCAGGAAACCTGCCTACCTCCAGGGAAGCAGCCTCTGAGGAGGATCTTCCCCACTCAAGGCTGCCTTTAAGGGAAGGCTTCCTTAGGGCACCTTGGGGACCCTCAGCCTTGGTTTAGGCCCTCCTCAGGCCCACTTCCCCCATCCTAGCAGGAAATCTGCTTACCTCCAGGAAGCAGCCTCTGAGGAGGATGTTCCCCACTCAAGGTTGCCTTCAAGGGAAGGCTTCCTTAGGGCTCCTTGGGGCCCCTCAGCCTTGTGGTTCAGGCCCTCCTTAGGCCCGCTTCCCCAGCCTGGCAGGAAACCTGCCTACCTCCAAGGAAGCAGCCTCTGAGGAGGATCTTCCCCACTCAATGTTGCCTTCAAGGTAAGGCATCCTTAAGGCACCTTGGGACCCCTCAGCATTGTGGTTCAGGCCCTCCTCAGGCCCGCTTCCCCAGCCTGGCAGGAAACCTGCCTACCTCCAGGGAAGCAGCCTTTGAGGAGGATCTTCCCCACTCAAGGCTGCCTTCAAGGGAAGGCTTCCTTAGGGCACCTTGGGGCCCCTCATCTTTGTGGTTCAGGCCCTCCTCAGGCCCGCTTCCCCAGCCGGGCAGGAAACCTGCTTACCTCCAGGGAAGCAGCTTCTGAGGAGGAACTTCCCCAGTCAAGGATGCCTTCAAGGTAAGGCATCCTTAGGGCGCCTTCGGGCCCCTCTGCCTTGTGGTTCAGACCCTCCTTATCCCTTCTTTTTGAATGTGACACCAAACCTCCGAAGGCTTCAAGGAGACTCGAAGGATTTCGGAGCTTGCTTCTGGAGACTCTGAAGTTGGAGTTCCACTGAGCTCTAGCGCTGGGGGCATCCGCGAATGGCTCTTCTTCTCTCTCGCCCTTCCAGGAGCTGAGACCAAAGGATTCTGAAGCACTTTCAAGGAAGACTCCGAAGGTTTTAGACCATTTCAGCATCGCTGCAACCACTTCTTTGCTTTCCTTTCCTGATATACATGGCGTCTCTCTCGTGCCTCCAGGAGCTGGTGACTGACTCAAGGAAGGATTCGAAGGCGGCGAAAAGTCTTCTTGATTCCTTTGAGACTTCACCGATGTGTTGATCCAAATAGTAATTCTGGCAATACGAATCTCTCTCTCTCTCTCTCTCTGCTTTCTTCTCGTGAAAGTCCTCGAAAGTCTCTATTCCAAGGTCCTCTTCTCCTCCTGATTCCTGTCCGTGCTCTCTCTCTCTCTCTCTCTCTCTCTCTCTCTCTCTCTCTCTCTCTCTCTCTCTCTCTCTCTCTCCTCGTGAAAGTCCTCGAAAGTCTCTATTCCAGGTCCTCCTCTCCTCCTGATTCCTGTCCGTGCTCTCTCTCTCTCTCTCTCTCTCTCTCTCTCTCTCTCTCTCTCTCTCTCTCTCTCTCTCTCTCTCTCTGCTTTCTTCTCGTGAAAGTCCTCGAAAGTCTCTATTCCAGGTCCTCCTCTCCTCCTGATTCCTGTCCGTGCTCTCTCTCTCTCTCTCTCTCTCTCTCTCTCTCTCTCTCTCTCTCTCTCTCTCTCTCTCTCTCTCTCTGCTTTCTTCTCGTGAAAGTCCTCGAAAGTCTCTATTCCAGGTCCTCCTCTCCTCCTGATTCCTGTCCGTGCTTATCTCAAGTGCAGAACTTAGTCCCAAACGTGACAGTATTAAAAACATTCCCGCTTCATAAATCGCCGAAGGCTGCAACGTCGTCGACTCCATTCTGCTCCTCCGCCATGTAGTCCATATTTTCATGAGCATAAAATTGTTCACTGAATTCATCTGTAAAATCTTCGCTTGATTTTTATTCAGGTTTTGTTTCCGGAGACTGAAATTTGCATTTTTCTGAGCCATGGCAGCGTTGGGCGCATGCGCCAATGATTTCTCTCTCTCTCTCGTCCTTCCAGGAGCTGGAAAATTCTTGGAAACTTTTAGATCATTTCAGCATCGCTCTTTGAAGTCAAATATGATCAAATTTTCATTTATTGTAGAAAGAAACCAAACAGCAGTTTTAATGACAGTTTCCTAAATCATTATTGCCCCAACAGGTTGAATAAATTTAAAAAACAAAGCACATTCTTGTATAATATCAAGAGGAAGGAATAATTATAAGATATCGATAAAAATGAAATATTACTTCTTTTAAATGAACTTTTTAATATTTTTTGGAAGCTTCAGTTTCAAGTCAACGGCCCCTTTTGTGGGCTTGTTCTATATGAATAGGGTTCTTCAACTTCTGAATAATAATAATAATAATAATAATAATAATAATAATAATAATAATAATAATAATAATAATAATAATAATAATAATAATAATAAAGGCTTACAGGATTTCATTGACCATTTCTGTATTGTCTGTGGCCCCACTTTTCCCCCAAATTCTGTTGTCCAGAGGTTCAACACTCGAATTGTCTTTCCAGTTTCAGTTACTCTCCTTTCTTCAACTTCATTTCCTTCTCAGCTTTCCTTTACCTTGTTGATTATTATTATTATTATTATTATTATTATTATTATTATTATTATTATTATTATTATTATTATTATTATTATTACATGTGTTTGTCATTATTTTTCCACGATATCATTTAACATATACATTCTCGGACACCAATCATGTTTCTTGCGGTTCAATAAAAAGTCAGAGATAGATAGATAGAATATGTAATGAGTATTTCACGAATGGGTGACTCTCTCTCTCTCTCTCTCTCTCTCTCTCTCTCTCTCTCTCTCTCTTCTCTCTCTCTCTCTCTCTCTCTCTTTCCGTAATGTGACAGCTAGGTCAGCTTACCTGACCTCACAGGTCAGGGAAGCCCCAAAACTAATCACCTGAAGAATCACCAGAAGGATTCCCTGAATCTTGTACAGCACTGCCCGAGGGACGGTGGCAAACGTTCAAATATAACATTCCTTTCATTCCCCCTCTTTACATTCTACATCAATAGATGTTACATCAGTACAAATGTCTTTCCGCAGACTTCCACAAACGTCTCAGAACTCTTGCCAAGTGACGTCATCATAACTCTGTTCTTTAATAATGTCATTCTCTCTCTCTCTCTCTCTCTCTCTCTCTCTCTCTCTCTCTCTCTCTCTCTCTCTCTCTCTCTCTCTCTCTCTCTGGTCCTCAGTTCACATATGAATATCCCATTAATATAGTATAATTTTACCATGTTATTTTGATGTTTATTGTTGTTCATTATGATAGCCCCCTGAGAACGAGTTCATGAAATGAAATGATTGCAGGTCATTCTCATGTCCTTATTTTGTAGGTTAATCAAATGGGTACAAATATAGCTATTGCCTATAGTCTTGATTCAGTTTTATATATAGGAAACTAAACTGTGTAGGTCATGTGATTATAGGAGTTAATAATAATGTGTTCAAAGGCTAAATATTTCGTTTCATTTTGAGTTCTTTTTCATTCCTCTAATCTTAAGAAGCGACCAATGGGAATCTTCGTCTCATTATATCTAGAAATTGTATCAAAATAAAGAATGAAATCGGATTTCAGTTTCGTCTTCAACTCTCCGTATATTCTAAGGCGGCCACCTGGTCCCCATGCGGTCCTTTCTGCACCAAAAAATGTACAGCAATTTCGATTATAAGCAAGTCATGAACGCCACCTTTTGGCCACCGAAGAAAATCAGCGGAAGTGGACCACTGCATCTTCCAAGATGGGCGTGCAAGCTAGCTAAATTATTTTTATGAGAAGTTTTCCCTCATTATATAAGATGATATTTATGTTGAGATAACTAAATGAAATACCAATTGGTAATAAATCATTCATAAAAAGAAAAATAACACGAGAATCATAGACGACATGAAGAAGACCCAGGCACACCAACATAATCAGATTCAACACCGCATTTTGAACGGCAATGTCACAGCTCTCAGCATGAGACAACTGAATGAAAAGTCATTAATTTGCAACTGAGATTTCTGAACTGACTACAGACTACTCTCAATAACGAAATATCCTGAATTCACCTGCTTTAGAAGCCGTATAGATTGGCAGTTCTAACAACTCTGCAGTTACTGTTCGCAGACATAACGATCGTGGCGTGTTTTACCCCGACCCCAAATACATGCTGGGAACAAATTTACCTTTAACAGTTTTTATTTTTGGGGGGTGGTGGGGGGGGGGATCCTGCAAAAATAAACATACAAGTATCTTTATTTATATACTAAAAATCTTTTAAGATTAACAACCTAAATTGTTGGTGTTGATATATTCTTAATGTTCATCATAAACAGATCAAATAGAGATTCTTCTTCAACTCATCTGCTGAAACTGATGAATTTCTGCATCATCATTTTATGGAACCAAAATATCTGAGAACCTTCAGGCAACGTCTAAGGTAGGAAGGACTGTCTGTGGTTGCAGTGGGAATAGGAATTTGCACAGAGCGGTTGGAATGGAGCATATGATGACAGCAACACATATTGGAAGAATAATGTATCCTATTTTACTCAAATTGCACCCCAATTAAAACATTTCCAACTTGAAAGTAACTCTAACTCAACATTAACTTCCTTCTGAAAGAATTCTTTGATATTATTGACAGCAAACTTACTTTTTATTCTCCATAGTTACTGAGAATTACCGCTCATTAATTTGACATTATGTGGAGGATTAAGGCACAAATGCCTTCATTATGGGAGCGTAAGGGTACACATCACCAATGTTCTGCAACTGCGAAAAAATGAATTGTTATTTTGCATCAAAATTGACTCATGAAAGCAACATTGCAATATATTGCAACTGGGTCCTCCAGCTGGGTAAAATGCAGTATTTTAAGTCTAATCATGCGCAGGATTGCGAAATTGAAAATTGCTATCAGTGCAGACTATGTCAAAACTAAAGGAGACAGTATTTTAAAATTTGCTTTTTTTATGACCTCTCTTACAGATAATTTATCTCTTTATTTCTTGTTTAAAATTGGGATGCTTCCCCTGTTGGATCCCTTGGCTTTGTAGCATTCTGCTCTGCCAAATAACCCTTTCAGTCAAGGCCTCTGTAAGGTCTCTCTGTTATATGAAGGTATTTCATCAGAAATTCCTCCTGGTGTTTGGTTATAAGGACTGTGTTTGGAACTCAGTCAGAGTTTGGTTATGACATCTTCAGTTTCTCCATGGCTGTAGAATAAGACTGTTTTTGGAAGATCAGACCAATGTTCTGCAGGATTTCAGACAAACTCCATAGTGGTTTTTCTTGTATTTCGTATAAAGACTTATTTACAAAAGAATACAATTGGTCTGCACAGGATGATCTCCCATGTCGATCTAATATCTAAGCTGTCACACTTTTACATAGCAAGACTAAGATGCACACACACGAACAAACATATGACCTCGTTCCCAAGGACTTCCCACGGCTACGTGACTTTGCCTCCAGCTCTGAGCAAAAGGAGAACGCTGAGTTTATGCAAACGGATGCTAATGTATGATGACGCACTGTCTTAAAGCACTACACAGGTACTTATTGATGATGTCTGCGTCTGGTTTGACCAAACGGAGATTTCACAATAGCCTTCCTTTCATGTGCGATAGAGATATATATATTGGGAATTATCTTAGATTTACTAAGAAACGTAGTTTCTTTAAATATGGCATAAATGAAATATGACATTTGCTCGGCCACGTAAAACACAATAGGAACGAAATCATCAAAACAGGCATTCACTAGCTAAGCATAAATTCTCAGAAAGCAAAAGAAAATATACGCTTCCAAATATCATTATACTCAAAATGTGAATGAGATATATAGTAATTACTGAAGACAGCAAATACTGAAATATGTTGCATATTTGTGAACACAAGTCTTACTAAAATGTAGCAAAGTGAGAAAAAAAAGGTAAGTTATATAACTCAAACATTGATTATACTGACAATGCTAATGATTAACATATAAATCATATACAGATAATGTAATCCGGATAAATCAAATAAAATAATGCAATTCAGAAATGATAATGCAATCCTGAAATGATAATGCAATCCTGAAATGATAATGCAATTCAGAAATGATAATGCAATTCGTATACGAAGTAAAAACATTTGTGCACAGATTATATGAATACACTTGCAATGATAGAGATTGAAATCAATGCTTAAAAAATGTATCCAAAGGTAATAACCATATGGTAGGTTTATATAAACAAACAGTTATCCTGATAGATTAATCAGTATGGACAACCAAAATGCAAAATGTTGAATGAACAACATGCTACTACACGCAATTGATACATACATATGTAGTATAGGTTATTAAAGAAATAAATGTAGATAAATGATAACACCAGAAATGTTCAGCTCTTCCTCACATACATTACCAACGAAAATAGAACCTTTTCAGTCTTTCTCTGTGTACTCGAGCTTTAATGAAAAAATGGCCAGTAATTCCATTATCGAACTCGGAACATATAATTGCGCCAGTCCAACGTTGACCTTTGAGAATCAGCAGATTTCGCAATGGTCTCCTTCATCTCTCGTGCTTTTTTCCAAAACATTACGCTGACGATTACGCCTACGACTCCCAGCAACATACCAACGGCAATTAATGTGTAGAGGAGAAGAAAATCATGGTGATCAGAAGAATGGCTCGCAGGAGACAGCAAGTCTAATGATGCAATAGCGTTTTCGATGGGCCTGCTGTAGGGAATTGTTAGACCTTGCAGCCTAGTGTTTCCCCACGATGTGTTGATGAAGAAGTTGCGGCCTCTGATGATGGATGTGCTAGCTCGGATGAAGAGTGACGACGCTGTTGCAGTGCAGCCATCATTAACGACGAACATGTGTCCTGTTGTCCTAGTACCATCTGGGCAAGTGACGATGTATGGTTCTGCAGAGAAGACGAATGACGTGCCATTCACGAGCCTGTGACGAAACTGATTGTCACGATACCGTACTAAACCAGCTAAACAATGTTCATGTGTATGGGGAGAGGTTCTGTTAAGTACCAAGTCCAATTCGCATGAATTCAATGACGTAATGTTTAAGAATTCAAACAAATCGATCCTGCACACTACATTATTCATAACATCATGGCAATCATTTAACAGTGCTTGGTCTCGGACTACCGTAAAAGCTTCTTTATTGGCGGAAACCAATACTAGAGCTGACAGATTATTAATAATAGGTGTCGAGACGTTAGATACATACGTGGGAAAAGGCGAAATTTTATACGCTTTCCACGCGTCTGATGGGTTGAAAGGAATGTCGATTACGATCTTATCAAGGTCAACTTTAACTGTGATCAAGCTGTAATAAAACTCAACTTTATGGAAATCTACTACTGGAACATAGCGCATTTTATCGTGAGCATTATTGATAATCTGAGTAAGATCTTTAATCGGTAACAAATGAGGAGACAACACGCCTTTAGCAGCAAGTGTTATAGCTTCCACGTAATCTTTTGATTTTTCGATAAAGCTTGAAACTCTCGAGTATACATGATTAATTTTAGCGTGATAATACATCAAAGTTGCTAACAAAACTTGAGTGTCATGAATCTGATTGAAACGTCGTGACTGTTCATTTACTTTACTGATTACGCTGTTCAAAGCTTGAATTTGTTTGTTTAGTTCTCCTGCTAATACCTCTTGTTGATGTTCCAGATTTTCGATTTTAACCCCGTGATCGCGAAGTTTTAAACGATTTGAAATCCCTAACCCAAGACCTGCTACGGAACCAACCAAATTTAATGCCGCTAGAACAAGTGGGTTACGCCTTTCTGTAACGTCATGAGGTATTGACCACATTAGCAAATCACGAGCCAAGATTTCAGCTTCGCTTGTTTTATTCCTTAATTCCCAGAAAAACATATTAATTGTGTCACTGACTTGATTCGGCGACGTTGGATCACTGCTAGCTAAGAATGATTTATGCAAGTCTGCCAGAGATTGATCAAAAAGAGTCAATTCTGATTTCAAAGTTATTACTTCATTTTCGCTAGTAAAAATGGCGTTCATATTGACTTCTAAAACTATATTACTGCCAGTTAGAAAGAAATTATTCATTTCCTCTACTATAGAACCATGATGTAAAGTTATTTCAGAACTCTTCCCAGCTACGATAAACATTGAGAGGAATAGTGCATGGTATAGTTTGACAAGCTTCGTGTTGGAGCCTGTAAAAGAAAATAACTTGTAAATAATGAAACAAAAACATCGCATCATCCAAATGATGTAAAAATTCACACAATAATTAACTTTTTCATAACAAACCATTGTCTTAAGCTCTCACATGAGAGATAGATACTGTTCGAACATCCGTTGAATCGGACTGATTCCGAATTTTAAGTCGGTTACCTATTAAAACTTCTATAACTATGAAAGGACCTTCAAACTTAGACAACAATTTCCAATTTAGCCCTTTTCTAACATAGACTTGTACATATACTATATCTCCTTCTTGGTAAGGCTTTGTGACCTTAGCTTTTTTATCGTGTGCATTCTTCATTAACACTTGAGCCTGTAAGAGGTTTTGATAAAGTGTTTGATATCTACTTCGGCTAACATCTATTATATCCTTCAACGGATCTGATAAACTAGATGTCGGGGATAATATGTGAAAAGGTGACCTAGCAGGTATCCCATATACAGCTTCATGGGGAGACATACGGATTGAAGTATGATAATTGTTATTTAGGGTACTGGACACCGTGGGTATTGCAATATCCCAGTTTGGGTCCATACCGCCTATGTTTACACGCAGTATGTCTAGCACCTTTCTATTAACCCGTTCTACCAATCCATTAGATTCAGGATGGTATATCATCGTATTGACTTTCTTTATTTGCAGAATTTCGCACAATGAGTTAAGGAAGTGATTATTGAATTCTCCACCTGAGTCAGAGATTATTATATTTGGAATTCCATGTCTGCATATATAGCACTCGTAAAACTTCCTAGCGCACTCAATGGCTGTTTTACTTTTTAGTGGTATTAATTCAGTACACCGTGTAAGGGCGTCAATGATAACCAAGAGGTTTTTATTCCCCCGGTCTGTCTCGTAAAAACCTGTCAATAAATCAAGGTGTATCCTTTCAAAAGGTTTGCTAGGCACGGGATAAGTTCCGAGACCTACAGGATTCTTAGTATGGCCCTTGTGACGGAAACATATATCACAGTTTTTAATATATGTCCTAATATCTTTTAACATAGTAGACCAGTAAAATAATGACTTGGCCTTTTGAGAGGTTATTTCGAACCCAGGATGACCATGCAGAGGATGGTTGTGAAGCCATTTCAGAACGATTGGGATTAATGTGATAGGTACAACCACTTGGTCGTTAGTTAACTGTGTTGAACTCCTGGTTCTCCTAGCCACGGATCGGCATAGAATGTTATCCTTAATCAAGAAATATTGATTCGTGTATTTCACATATTCCTTATCATCTGGATTCCTATTTAATGCATCTATTATTACTCTTAATTTCTGATCTTTCATTTGTTCTTGTCGTACTGAATCTAGGTTCCATTCTATATCTGTAATATTCTCTGTTGCTTGGGCTAAAGATTGACCATTTTCGATAGCAATTTTCATAGCTTGCGAAGGAATTGGAATTTCTTCTAGATCAGCGAAAGGTATTGAGTGTGTTGGTACTGGGTTACGAGATAGCGCATCTGCGATTACGTTTGCTTTACCGGGTAAGTATCCAATTTTAGCTCCAAAGTCCTGGATAATCATGTGCCACCGAGTTCTTTTAGGACTATGATTGAAACCTTTAAAAAAGTCAGTAAGGGGCTTGTGATCAATTAGAACTTTGACACTATACCCATAGATTATATATTTGAAATGTACCAACGAATTAGCAATGGCGAGGCATTCCTTATCTATTACTGCATATTTCTTCTCTGACATTTTTAATTTGCGAGAATAAAAAGCAATGGGGAAAAACTTATTGTCATGCCACTGGAGTAACACACCTCCTACTCCTTGATCTGATGCGTCGGTTGCAATAATAAACTCTTTAGTAAAATCGGGAAACTTTAAAATAGGAGCAGAACTGATTTTTTCTTTCAAGGTATCAAAAGCAATTTGATGTTGGGATTCCCATTTAAAAGTTACGTCCTTCCTTATGAGATCAGTTAAAGGAGCTGCTATTACTGAATAATCTCGGATAAACCGACGATAATAACCCGAAACCCCGAGAAAATGCTGTATGGCTTTAACATTAGTAGGAACGGGAAATTTACTAATAGCAGAGATTTTATCATGGACTACTTTAAGACCTTGCCGAGATACCATGAAACCCAAATAGACTAATTCGTCTTTAAAAAACTCACATTTAGAAATTTTTACTTTTAGATGATGTTCTCTTAACCTTTGAAGGACTATTTCTAGTTTACTTAAATGCTCCTCCAAGGTGTTGGAAAATATAACTAAATCATCCATATAAGCATGGAGAATATTCCCTAGTAAATCTCCGAACACTATATTGATCATTCTAGTGAACGTAATAGGAGCACAACGTAGCCCAAATGGCATACGTAGGAATTCATAGTGACCTCTAGCTGTACTAAAAGCAGTGTACTGGGTACTATCCTTAGCTAAGGGTATCTGGTGAAAGCCTTTAAGTAAGTCCAAGGAAGTAAAAAATTTATTCTGTCCTAATAGAGACAAAATATCATCTGTGCAAGGTACTGGGAAACGATCAGGGATAGTTTGGTCGTTAAGCTTGCGAAAGTCAACACAAATCCTCCAGGTTTTGTCCTTTTTTGGTACTACTATCAAGGGAAAATTATAAGGGCTGTTAGATTTCTTAATAACCCCCTCTTTTAACATTTTATCTACCTCAACATTGATTTCATTCAGAAATTTGGCCGGTAGACGATATGAAGGCACGTAAATGACCTGGTCTTTATCCTTTAAACGAATTTGATGTTCGATGACTTCCGTTTTGCCTAAAGCTCCCGTACTAGTAGAAAAAACATCACTATATTTGGATAAAAGATCAAAAAATTTCTTGCTTATATCCCTATCTAAAATGTCTGCTTCGATTTTGCCTTTAATTACCTTTAAAAGAGATTCGTCTGTTGCTGATTCAGTGGAGTTAATTTCAGCAACTGTAAGGATTCGATGTTTATATGCTTCGATATTGACAATATGTTGATTTTCATGTACTGTTAAAGCAGCATTTAAGTGATTAAAAACTTCAATGTTAACCCGATGATCAGAATTTACTGTGTATAATGCTTGCATGACTGAAAGCCCATTGATCTTTAAGGTATCAGGAAGAATTAAAACCTCTGAGCCTGGCAATTTTCTTTTAACCTTGACCGTGAGATACGATGGTGTGTTTGGCTCAATGGTTTGTGCAAACGCAGCAAGGACGGGTGCCTGAGAGTTATGTTGGGTTGCTGTAACAATATCATCGCTTATGAGACAAGTGACTGGCTCTTCGATATACGTTATCTTCTTACTCTCTGTCTCCTTCTGATCCAAAACAGATTTCAATGTGTGTGAAGACCGATAGAATTTCCCTTTTATAAACACTCCGTGTTTTGCGGGTGTTAAAATTACGTTATGTAATGACATTGATGGATATCCCATAATAACTACTGGGTACATATTAATATTGCCAACTATGATAAAGGTATCCGTAAAAGTACGTTGCCCCAACCTGTATTGTATCTGAGATGTACCAATTACATCTAATTCATTATTGCCTATTCCTGACAAACGAACATCAGAGCGTTCGATGGGAAATCTTGAAAATAAAAGGTGATGGGTACGTAAATCCATTATATTACGTGGACTACCTGAATCAAAAAACAAGGTGAAATGCTTGTGTTCTAAGCTAACTGCATGCAAAGTGGGTCTAACTTCTTCTGAGCCAATAATAGCGTGTATTTTGCACAAATCTACGGGACCGTGCTCTGCATGTTTGGGAGACACTACCTCGATTTCTGGAAAATTCTTGTCTTCACACATATCTTGGAGAACATTAAACTTATTATCTGATTCAAAAAGTGATGATAACCCAATATCACTCTCCTCCCCCTTTAAGCTGGCTATGTGGTGTTTGTCTGCCCGCCGGCATTCGGAAAATTCACTGACGCATTATTGTTTGGAACTGCTGAGCCTGAAGTTGGCTTTCCCGAGGAACGATTTGAATGTACTTGTTTCTGACCTGCATTACTGTTCTGCTTGTAATGTTTGTTCTTTCCCCCATGGTACTGTTGCTTTTTAGCGTCATTACCAGTGTTTTGAATGTTTGTGTTACTGTTTAAATTCTTCTTTCTTGCATTGCGATGACTATACTTATGATGCGTACTGTTATGGATTGAACAATAGCGGGACCTACACTCATTTATCACATGACCAGGTTTTTTGCAATTGCAACAAATGACTGCTGATGGATTATTAGTGACTAAGTTAACCTGTTGCGGTGATGTAGACGCATGATTTTTGTTTTCTTGCTTTGTAAAATCCTGAATCAGAGAAGGATCGAGATCTGTACACTTGGACAAGTGTTTCCGAACTTGCCTATAGATATCTAATTCTGAGCTATCTGATTGTAATTTTTCATCAAAACACTTAACCAAAGGTTCAGGTAACATTGCTGTTACAAGTGTTAAATAGAATAACCTGCAGACAGATTTGGAACTGATATGCAGATTACCATTGACCCAACTTGAGCCATCAATCTGTCCTTTATACTCTTCGAGCCTATCTCCTATCAGAGCTGCCCTATCTGCTATACTTAGATTAGTCATAGATGTGAGTCTTATGATGTTGCGTAAAGCAAGAACTTCATCCAATGCATCCTCACTCCCATAAATGGAACGCAGATTGGCTTTGAAACCATCCCAAGTGTTTGTTTCTTTAAAAGATATTCCCCGCAAGTACGCACCTGCATCTCCCTTAGCAAAATCTATGAAACTCTTTGCCTCTTGCAATTGTAAAGACGGATCGGTAATGGATTTTGCCGTGAGGTGTACGTCTATAGACGAAATCCAAGATTCGACACCCTGCGTCAAAAATCCATTGACACGACCAGCGAATGGTACAATTGGCGATCTAGCATTAACTACCGTAACTACAGGATTCTGTGGGGAAGTGGTGGGGTCGCTCCCACTTGGGGTTGGAGGAGTCATTTTCCTACTAAGTTTCCTATCCGCACGCCTACTCTCTAAGTGATCTTGAAACCTATATGAATAAACACGGCCGCTACGTAACCTCATAAATCTAAACCAGGAACGCAAGTAAATAACAACCGAGATTCGTATAACCGCTAAAAAATAACATCACTTATGAAAAATGCATCATAAAATACAATAATGAAAGGTAATAAATGCACCTTCCTGAAAAAGAACAGAGTTAACAATGTGTCAGGCGTAAAAAATAAAAGGACACAAAAGTATGAAAAAAAAAATGAGTTATCAGGAACCGCTACGTCTGCAAGGCAAAGGTAGTAATCTACGGCACTGCTCACCTTATATCAGCAACCTGCCACTCGAGACCCGAACACTGTAAATGAATATACCAACTGTTACAAATAATGGCTGTACTTAGCTTTTTATTGGATTCTGGTAAGTAGGTCGACGAGGTTCCTCTGCTGTCCAACTTCCGTCTGGCTAGATACACGTCATCGAAGGGATGTTATTGTGGATGTTGAACTTCTTATGTTGATGAATGTTGATTGCAGAAACCCTCAAGGAACAACGTGGAGTGTTGATGTGCAATGTTGCGTAGATTTGTGTAGATTTCTCTCTCTCTCTCTCTCTCTGCCATGCGTTGGGGTAGATGTGTTGTGAAGGTCAGATGTTTTCCTCGCTTTTTCGTTGTTGATTGTTTTCTTTCCGTCTGTAACCATGTCGTTTATGAAGATGACAATTGTCTATGGTTTTTTGGGCATCTCGCCGTATCGGAGCTTCCGTTCCACCAATGTAGACGCCATGTAGAGGTGCTGCCAGAAAGCTCTGTTGTGACCGCTGTTGTGTGTGCTGCCACCACTGTTATATGAAGGTATTTCATCAGAAATTCCTCCTGGTGTTTGGTTATAAGGACTGTGTTTGGAACTCAGTCAGAGTTTGGTTATGACATCTTCAGTTTCTCCATGGCTGTAGAATAAGACTGTTTTTGGAAGATCAGACCAATGTTCTGCAGGATTTCAGACAAACTCCATAGTGGTTTTTCTTGTATTTCGTATAAAGACTTATTTACAAAAGAATACAATTGGTCTGCACAGGATGATCTCCCATGTCGATCTAATATCTAAGCTGTCACACTTTTACATAGCAAGACTAAGATGCACACACACGAATAAACATATGACCTCGTTCCCAAGGACTTCCCACGGCTACGTGACTTTGCCTCCAGCTCTGAGCAAAAGGAGAACGCTGAGTTTATGCAAACGGATGCTAATGTATGATGACGCACTGTCTTAAAGCACTACACAGGTACTTATTGATGACGTCTGCGTCTGGTTTGACCAAACGGAGATTTCACAATAGCCTTCCTTTCATGTGCGATAGAGATATATATATTGGGAATTATCTTAGATTTACTAAGAAACGTAGTTTCTTTAAATATGGCATAAATGAAATATGACAGAGTTCTTGATAGCAATATTTTGCTGTGTACGTTGTCTGTGAAGTTATTATTCCGGCTATGACGCTCATTCTGGTGTCATTGGAAAGCGGAATGTATGTACTTAATTCTGGTATATTCAAAAGAAGTATATAAGCAAAATTTAATAATGTCAGGATGAGTTAAAATCGTCAAAAAAATAATCAGTCTCAGCATTTTAAGCCACTCTGGGGCTACTTTCCGTATGATGCACGATCAGGTTTGTAACCTAACCAACTCCTTCATGTATAGAAAAATTATACAATAAACAATTTTGTTTTAATGAAATTACTATTGCCTAATAAACCTCTGTATAACAATTTAATTGTCTTCGAAAACGGCTATTCTGATGCTTTCCTTTTCGTCTGAAATGATCTCGAAAAATGAGCAGCATCACAAACCCATTGCAAATATCATCTTAGACAAAAGCTGTCAACAGAATCTTGCAACTCCAAGATGGGAGATGACTGAGCTCTCTACATCTCCCGGATGAATCATTTTGCATCGTGGCCTTTACATTATTATTATTATTATTATTATTATTATTATTATTATTATTATTATTATTATTAGAAGTAGTGGTAGTAGTAGTAGTATTATTATGTGATATCACTTAAGCAGAGCACTAAAAAAAAATTGGTATATTTGGTAGGCAATACCCTACTCTATGCCTACCAAAATAAAGCTGAAATTTCTCAAACATTATAGATTATCTAATAAACATTAATAAAACTATCCTAACTCGAATTACTGACATTGCAAGCTTGAAATTATCTGCATACATCTCAGCTAGCTTTCACGAACGCAATATATTCAATGAAACGTCTGATATTCATTATCATTTATATTTATCCATTTTTTTTTAAAAGGGCAAACCTCACACAAGACTAGACCGTTTGATAGTAAGGAAACTAGCATTATCCAATTAAAACACCGGCGCCTCGTTTTCCCCCAAGTACCGAAGGGCCTCAGGTGACTGTGACGTATGCAAAATCAGCACTCGAAACTGGATTGGACCGGATTTAATTTCAGAATCGTGGACTACAGACGCCATCTATTGATTGCCCCAAGCAAAACGGTGTTCAAGCAGAAAACTGTTGTGCTTTTGATGGCGAGGCAAGATGAAAATTGCCGAATAAGTGATTGCAATGACTGTATGCAAAAATAGAGTTTGTATTCAGTTATTTATGCCTCTTGATGCCTAGCAAAGAAGTGTTTGAAGCCAAATGCATGAAAATGTACGAGGGAATTCACGAATTGGGTTCTGGTAATACATACACTGCCCGGGACTGTCAGCCGGCGAAAAGATAGAATTGCCAACAAAATATGATTATTCCACATATCATTATAGTCTAAATTATGGCAAAACTAGGGGTACTTTATAGAGAGAGGGATTTATATTATTATTCTTAGCTTTATTCTCTGCAAAACCTCATATAAATGATATTTTTCTTTTGGTTCGCACTTTTAATTTTTTCAAGGGTTTGTATGGCTGGCCACAGGGCTACAGGGTGTAGCTACAGGGTGTCAGCACTGCGTTTCTTTTAAGTTTTCTCCAGACTAAATGAGTCCAGAAAACCATCACTGGGTACGTTCAAATACCTCCTTCGGTGATGCATTTTATAAAGGTACAAATTTCCGTACATTAACGTATTTCATCTTGAAGATAATGGTCAGTATATAAGAGATTTTACATAGCTGATATCCTAAAAGAAAGATATTTGTCCTTCAAGTTTCTCGTAACCTTCCACAAGGTTATAAAGACTGAATTCTCTCCTAGATCTGTAATGAAGTCAGAATATCCTCTGTATTAATATCATATAAAGAAAAAGTACAATAAAAAGGTCAGGAAATGCTTAAAATGATAGTGATACTGATATGGGTAACAGGATTACCAAGTGCAAATGTACTTTTAACTTTTTTGCCGGGAGAAATTGGGTATAATTCTCATACAAATTAATGGAAATTACATCTGTTTATGATATATATCATTCTATTTATATTATTCGTATCCCCAGGGTTACTTCTCGATTTCCTATCGTATCCAGGAGTTTTAAGGCTGGTAATTCTGAGTTACAAATTCCGACATATTTCAACCTCAAATTTCGAATTTCCACGAATTTTAGCAAACTTGAAACATACTTTCAACCAGAAACAATTATTTTGATTGAATATATCTCCAAATTGGCAAAATTTCGATCAAAATTTAATTTAAAGGATTCACGAGGTGTGCTTCGAATAGTCCTTGATGTGTCATGAATGCCAGCTTTTTAGACTTTTAAACGAGGGAGCTTTTACTTATTTCACATTATTTGCTAATTTTTGGATCGAAAATGACGAAGTATTCCTTATGAGAATCGTTGACCATCTTTCGCTCTTTGATTTTCGTAAAGAATAGTTCGTCATTGGCCCTGAATTGCATGTTGAAGCCTCTATTAATGGTGGTAATCCTGCTTCCTCTCCGGACAAGGAGCAGCCATTGTTTGTTACCAAAACGAACTTCGTCCCTTCTGAAAACTTTTCACGTTCTTCAAAATGTCCCCTAATTAAAGATCAATTTTAGAAATATATACAAATTCTTACCCTAATAGTTATCATATATATTGATGAAGGATTTATTCGTGGTCTCGCTAAATGAATATATAATAGTTTCGTCTTCAAACAACCAAACTTCATCCAAAGATTGTCATAGCACTCAATAGATGTCTTTAGTGTTTGATCTTGAGCAAACTTTACTTAATAAAAAAATATCTTATATTTGCCATTACTAACACGTAATACCTTTTATTTAGTATCACTAGCAAGCATAAATCTTCTTTATATTACTATTAATGCCTTCCGTCATATAATGATATAAATATCTTTATCTTTATAATGATTTTAGTTGATTTATAAAATTTAAAAGCGAGGCAGACGAGATTTCTATAGCTAACCATTATTACTATTATTCAGAAGATGAACCTTATTCATATGGAACTAACCCACAAAGGCCATTGACTTGAAATTAAAGCTCTCAAAGAATATTCAGGTGTTCATTCGAAAGAAGTAACAGAAGGTAAAAGGGAAATACGGAAAGTGAAGATCAGTTATCAGTAAAACTGATAAATTAACAAATAAATAAATAAATAAATAAAAATGTATTAAACCTGATGCTAGAAAATGACACATGTTAATCACATCAGCTGGTCAGGCTTGGCTTATCCTAACCTTTCACCCAACATACATCAAAGGGTATTTGGGTTAATTATATATATATAACAATTAATTTATAATGCCCGAGAGGTGAAGTCCCTAGGCATGCCCCAACCCCCATCAGACCCCCAGCAGTCACTGGCTGACCACTGCATTGCAATGGCAGAAACTCAGATGCCTTTCACATCCAATCTTTTGCTGGATCTTCTCAAATAAAGATTTTCTGGCCAATTTCCATTTTACGATTAACAAGCTGAATATTTACATATTTTAATCATTATTATATTGAATTTTTAAGAGGATTCCCAGTTATTTTATTTGCGTGTCTATATCCATTTATTTACCTGTTAATAACTTTTTTACTTAATAATACTGGAGGTAATAATAATCTTCACAGAAATTTCTGAAAATGGGTTTTCGATTCACCAGCCAATAAGGAATCGTCTACGAAGACGCTTTACCAAAACCCAAAGATTCCAGCCAATAAAAGGAGGCGTTAGAAACATTGTTTATGGCGTAGGCCTCTGATTGGTCAAAGCAATTCCTGTCCTTATTTTGGTCACAGCGGTAAGCCTCAGTGTAGTTCTAAACGCGAAAACGGAAAGGTAGTTTTGATATACAACACGTGCAGTAGAAATGGCAATAAGGACACCGCTAAGAACGAGGAGTTTCCAGGTAGTTTTTTTCTTATACTGGAAATCTTGAGACGTTTCTAGGTAGTTTTTTTTTCTGACATTATTGGGTCACATTCTTGCTTTTGTAGGAGGTGGGGGTTTGAACCACCTTTGGGAATCTGGAAAATGTTATGGAGAGGAGGATTGTGGCCACAGGATTGGAGATTTTGAACATTTTCGAAAAATACTCGTAGATTGTGAAGTCCCCCAAGGTTGGAATCTGCAGCCATTACTTGAGGCTCTTTGCAGCGTTCCTTCAATGGGCTCCCTAGCTGCTGCAACCCCTTTCGTTCCTTTTACTGTACCTCCTTTCATATTCTCTTTCTTCCATATTACTTCCCTCAACCTAAGACCTCTTGTTACGCCTTTCAAACCTTTTCACTGTCAGTTCCCGTTTCAGCGCTGAATGACCTCATAGGTCCCAGCGCTTGGCCTTTGGCCGAAATTCTGTATTCAGTTCAGTTCAAGGTTGGAATACCCATGGTACAGTATGCTGTTCAAAAGGATTTTCCAGATTTTTTTTTTTTTACCAAAAATATGGTTCAGGGCCTGTGACAGACCTCTCTCTCTCTCTCTCTCTCCTGTGCCTGTCTCCCTCCCTCTCCTTCTCCATCTGAGGAAAAGGAGTAATTGCTATCAATCAGATATTCGAGGGGTGGTGATTGCCGTATTCCCCTTAATTTGAATATTATAATAATAATAATAATAATAATAATAATAATAATAATAATAATAATAATAATAATAATAATAATAATTCAAGGAAGGAAAAGCAAAGCAAATGAACCTCAGCTATGAGGAGTTGACACAAAGTTCCTTCCCGGGCGATTCCCAGTCGACGAGTTGCTGGAGGCGGTGTTGGGGAACAACGAAGGCCTCACTCACTCACACTGCTGTTTCTGATGACAAGACCTGGAAAACCCCTTAAATAATAATAACAATAATAATAATAGTAATAATAATAATAATATCCCCTTTGTCATTTGGCCACTCCTCATCAGATTCCAGTCACATGACATGGCGGGACCTTTCGACAGGACATCGCTTAGATAGACAGATATATATTTTGAAATCATAAACAATGGGATGTTTTGTCTTGTTTTTCTCGTTCCTGAGGGACGTCTTTAGCAGTGGAAATGAAAGCTTCACACTCATCGAATAAAAGCCTTTTCAAAGAGGGTCCAGATTCCAAATTCGATATGGAGGTTGTTGGTAAATTGAATATGGTTTTATTTGCCTGGTTTCATTGGCTTGAGAGAGAGAGAGAGAGAGAGAGAGAGAGAGAGAGAGAGAGAGATCGGTCAGTGGAAATGTAACGTAGAAGACGTCCACTGCGTTCGTGTGCAGGACTCCGATCCTGACTTCAGCTTAAGTAAAGTAGTGATGATGGCACTCTTTGAAATTCATTTCTCGCTATAATGTGGTTCGGATTCCACAATAAGCTGTAGGTTCCGTTGCTAAGTAACCAATTGGTTCTTAGCCTCGTAACATAAGTCTAATCCTTCGGGCCAGCCCTGTCTAGGAGAGCTGTTAATCAGCTCAGTGGTCTGGTTAAACCAAGGTATACTTAACTTTTTGTAAGTGCCAAGTAACGGAGAATCATGAAGTGACTGACACTTTAGGATTGAAGCACGAAAGGATATAATGAATTAAGGATCGCCTCATGCTACGGTTGACGGACTCCAGCCGAAGACGAAGTCAGAGCCAATCAAGCGATGTGAACAGGAGAACTGGAGACGTTAATTTAGATGGCCGTCAGTTCGTTTTGAATTTTGAATCATTCTTGAAGCCTTTTACTGCCCAACCCTTTTCCCCCCACACAAACCAACAAGACCTTCCCACACCCACACACGCCCACACTCTGCAGAAAGAGGGCTTCCTTCCTTCCTTGTCTCCTTGTTATGAAAACCAGCCGATGGACGAAGGAGGAGGAAGAATCACATCGGCCTAAAAGGCTCCCCCCCCCCACCATGACCTGTCTTCTCTCACAGAGTGACACAATTATTATTATTATTATTATTATTATTATTATTATTATTATTACAGTGACCAGCTGAGCATGTAAAAGTAGGTTCATTATTGGACAGTTGGAGAATTGCATAGTTCTCTAACATGCAAGTAAATGAATAAAGGAACCGGGTTATATATGGTCAAACTACAGTGGAATCTCTCTCTCTCTCTCTCTCTCTCTCTCCAAATTCAAAAAATAATTCCTCCTTAAATGACGATAGCAGTCGTACTTGTCCATCAGTCGAGAAACTTGTTACGCGCCACTTCCATCGAAATTCGGGAGGGACCAGGGTTCCCTTCTTCAAACACACTTTAATTGAAAATGTGGCCTAAAGAATGACGGTAGGCGCCACCTTTATTACGGTCGAGAATTGCTCTCAACTGAAAGTTTTCACCAACGCAAGTCACAACTCGCCTGCTTCTGGAGAGTCAATTTCTTTATTGATAATATTGTTAGGCGCCATGAAGTGGGCCAGCTGCTCTGAGAAGCACTTTTCTGGGGAGCCGTTATATGGAATTATTAGTTGGAGACACGTGGTGCTGCGAGTGTCAGGCCAACCAACGCTTTTGTTGTCATTGTTGTGTGACTCTGGGAGTCCTTTCCGTGTTCATTCAACTTTATCGCTGTCGGCAAGGATATTATCAGTCATCAAGCAACAGTATTGCTGCTGTATTGAGTTGAGACAACGTAGATTCTATGGAAGTGTGGTTTGTGGGCGGGGCCGTCCCTCCACGTAGTGTGGGGAAAAAAGCAAAAGGGGAAGAATATCTGTCTGGGCATCAGTGGCTTCTGTGGCAGAGGTCCAGCTCTTTTTTAGGAAGATGTTTCGCGGTCAGATGATAGTGATACTGATGATAATGAGCCTCTTCTGATAATCTTGGTGATGATGGTGTTACTGAATGAGGAAGCAGCAATTTCGTGACAGGGGAGGATCGAGAGGGAAGAATGACGTCCATGTTTTGACGAAGTGGCCATGAGGCGACTCCTGTCATCCTCGAGCGCACTGCAATCGCAAATTCGGGCGTGGTCCTTCCAACATTGCCATCCCCCCCCCCCCTTCCCCTGCTGCTTGTTGATGACCCCGGCTGGTCAAGGGATTGACGCATCTCACTTTCTTCTACTCGAATGAGAAGAGACGAGGCAGGAAGGAACTTCTCACAATCAGGTGAGGGAAACGACCTTTGTTTTTCCACGAGCCATTTTTGTTGCCTTAACATTCTTCAATGAATATTCTTTATACATGAATCACCTGCTTCTTCATTCATCATCACTCGCAGTGTTGTCAGGACTCTTATTATCATTCTCTCTTTTTATTCACGTTGATGATGAACCATGAATGACAGTATTAATTTGGGGGAATTATTGTCGTCATTGTTAATTCATATTTATTGACAGGTGTTTTTAGAATTTTGACCAACATATTTATCAATCACAAGTCATTGTCAAGTCACGTAACAAAGAGTTTTGGGGGAATTGATGCCATAAAGACGTGACAAAAGGCATCAGAGAGCATAATGGGGGAGGGGGAGAAAGCGACGGTCCTCCTCCTCGCTCTGACTGACACTTAGCCATTTGAGAACGGGTGAGTCGTCATGTCGGACGCAAACATTGCTGCAAAACTGGTTTATTCCACACCGAAAAGAAACTCCTCACGGGGTGCACTGCAGGCATTAATAAAACTTCTTTGCAGCGACCTTTCGGCCCCTAGCTGCAACTGCTTTCATTCCTTTTACTGTACCTCCTTTCAGGATTTTTTGTAGTGTCAGTTTTTTTGTAGTTTCAGTTTTTTTGGAGTTCCAGGTTTCTTTTGCAGTTTCAGGCTTTTTGTAGTTTAATTTTTTGTAGTTTCAGGTTTTTTGTAGTTTTAGTTCTTTGTAATTTCAGGTTTGTTGTAGTTTGTTTTTTTGTAGTTTCAGGTATTTTGTAGTTTCAGGATTTTTTGTAGTTTGTTTTTTGTAGTATCAGTTTTTTTGTAGTATCATTTTTTTTTTTTGCAGTCAAGGTTTTTTTGCAGCTTCAGGTTTTTTGGATTTTCATTGTTTTGTAGTGTCAGTTTACTTTTAGTCAGTTTTTTTTTTTTTAGACGTACTTGATCAGTGTCTGAAATAAATGCTAGAATGTGCAAAACAGTTCTTTTTCAAATACCTTTTTTGAAGACCTTTTTCAAAGACCTTTTTGTAAGACCTTTTCCAAAAACCTTTTTCCAAGATCTTTTTCCAAGACCTTTTTCCAAGACTTTCAAAGACCTTTTTCAAGGACCTGTTTCCAAGACCTTTTTCTAAGACCGTTTTCCAAGACCTTTTTCGAAGACTTTTTTTGAGAACCTGTTTCCAAGACCTTTTTCAAGGACCAGTTTCCAAGACCTTTTTCTAAGACCGTTTTCCAAGACCTTTTTCAACAACTTTTTTTGAGGACCTGTTTCCAAGACCTTTTTCAAGGACCTTTTTCGAAGACCTTTTTCAAAGACCACTTATTCCCATAAACTAGATTTATGCTCTGACATGTTCTTGCAAAATAGACAACCCTTAGTGTGTTATGTAAGAGTAAATGTACCAAGGATTACTCTCTTATTAAAATGAAAAGCAGTATGTATGCCAACTTCTGTAAGTAATTAACTGTTGGAATTCTTTTGCAGATCTGTTGAGATTAGATGCATGCAGTTGACAACAACAAAAACTACAAGAAAAAGAATGAAGGCCCCTTTATGGAGCAGCTAGCAAACTGGAAGTCTGGAATTTATCATTCGGAGGTAAAGCTCAACGTATTGCTTTGTACAGCAAGGGTTTTCATATTAATGTCTGCCCAAGGACACCCTACATTCATTTATACGTAATCTTTCTAGTGGTGTGGTGAAGACCACCTACAATAAAGGGTTTTATGGTCTGTTTGTGGTATGTATGGTGTGAGGACAGTAACCCAGTTTTGAGTTACAGTAATGGAGCTCTCTCTCTCTCTCTCTCTCTCTCTCTCTCTCTCTCTCTCTCTCTCTCTCTCTCTCTCTCTCTCTCTCTCTCTCTCTTAGGGATGCCTTTCACCCTGTCAAAACTGTTGGTCCATAGCTGTTAACCCCAGCATTAACTATTTGAACTGAAAGCTTAAGGGGCCATATTTGACAGCGTGTGTACTACAGATCACATGAATGTGAACGCATTGTACTTTGTGAGCTGGTGAGGATGAAATTTCCTACTGCAATGTTGAGGCAAATTTATTTCTAATAACAAGCAAGAATTACAGTGAAAAGTAAGATGTCTTCAGTATTTGAAACACCTGAATGAAAAGTCGTCTCGTAAATTCACCAAATGTGGAAGATGGTAGTACCAGGTCTTTTGATCAGTACTTTGCTCCAGGCTGCTTTGAATTCAACTTCTACCTTTTTGCTTTTATTCCTTTGCTCGGGTGTTCCACCAATTATCATATAACCCAGTACTGTTTGGAATTGTAGCCAATATCCTGTAGTATCTGCTCAATGATTGTGATTCAGAATCATTGTGAGTTTGCAATTTAATCTTCATATAATGGAGGTGCTGCCTCTTGTTATGACTTGCATACCATTGCAAGTAATGTGTCAAATTGCTTTTCCAGAAATACATGTATGCTTTAATTCTGCTCGAGTTTTCAGATCTTAGACTGCAGCTTGCTTTGCTCTTTGGAACTTTCTAATCTGGGTACTTGAAACTAGTTACGACATAAGCAGATAATGGCTTCATAGGTTCTTGTGAAAGAAAATGCATAAAATTTTGGTGTGGAATCTTCTTGTAAATGCTGGTATTTAGGTATTTAGTGCAATGGGGCCTTTTTTTGCAGGAGTTTCAATCAGATTCTGAATTGCTTGCAAGGGGCCGTTTGACATTGCTGAGAGAAGACTGCCAGCGTCTCATTAAGACACATCACACTACCCTCTGATCTCCCTCTGTATTCATCATATTTATCGCACTGGCAAAAGGAGGCCCTTTTCCTTCACTGCTGTTTTTGCATGCTAAACCCACTGCTTTTCACACTCAATTATATCACCAGTGCTCAAGCTATATAGGCTATTTCAGTGGTGCCACTTCCTGAGCTGTCGTCCCGTACTGCCAAATTCTGAGCTGTCATTGTTTTGCACATTTATCTTACCTCCCGTACAGAGCTGAGGCGTGAATAAGGTCAATGGTACTTTTAACGTGATCCAGTGTCATTTATACAGGTTTCCTTGGATGGTCCTGAAATGTTGGAGTTATGTTTCTGTCCTTTCAGAAGGTAAACTTGGAGTGCTGTTTGTCAAGATTATTAGCCCCCAAATGCTATTCTAGTTGTAATTCCTGGTTCAGGGATAGGATTAGGTTAAGCTATTCTGGAACTGACATAAGTGACTGTGTTAGGAATAGGGTTAGGTTCAGGTTAAACTCTACTGATACCTGTAATCTGCTGTTTTTCAGGGCCCTGATGGCAGTGAATGAAGAATGACATCAGTTCCACTGCAAAACAGCTTGAAGTAGCAGGAATTGCCGAAGCCTGTGATCATAATGGACCCTTAACACTGAATGGCTGGAAGTGCCCCAGTGCATGGCTTCACAGCCTCATTTTCATAAATGACAATGGATCCGTAAATGCTGAATGGTAAGGAAGTGTGTTTAAAGTACCTTGTTTTATGTAGAGCATATTGCAAACATGGACGATACACATTAATATAGGCAATTGATTAGCTCACTGATCTAGTACATAGTAAACTGGAAAACAGACTACAAGCATTGCACATGATGAAGATTGATTTGTTGCAAAATCCTTCAAGCTTTCAGTGCTGAAGTTTAAAATAGTTTGCCATTTTATTTTTCAGTATTTCACCAGATGTCAGTTTTATCACAAGATTAAAAAGTTCCTTTTATATGAATTGCGTTAACGGCAGGATTTTTGGTGCTGTTAAGATAGAATCATTCAGAACAGTATTGCTGTCATATTTCTCGTTCTAATTACTAAGTTATTGGGGGAAGAATAAATGTAATAATCAGTTTTGTTCTAAATTAAATTGTTTTTGTTATGTACAGTGTTGTTATTTGTTTCTGTCACGTACAGTGTTATTTGTTTGTGTCACGTACAGTGTTATTTGTTTGTGTCACATACAGTGTTATTTGTTTGTGTCATGTACAGTGTTATTTGTTTGTGTCACGTACAGTGTTATTTGTTTGTGTCATGTACAGTGTTATTTGTTTGTGTCATGTACAGTGTTGTTTGTTTGTGTCATGTACAGTGTTATTTGTTTGTGTCATGCACAGTGCGCTACAATAAGCCTCATTAAGAAGAGCAACAGCTGATTAAACCTTTTGACAGACGTGATGTTTAACAACATTGCATTCAAAGTCTGTTATACAGACATCAGATTTTGAGACTTAGAGCTCATTCAGTTTTGAGCATTAAGCTGGGTCATTCTAGATTGCTTCTCTAACGTACAATGAACTTTAAATCATTATTAATCTATCATTATGATTGCTTCTCTGTTGTACAATGAACTTTGAATCAGTATTAATCAAAACCATTATATACAATTCCTTATTTATAAAATAGCTTGTACAGTACAGCATTTATTCCTAATTTATATGGATCACCTGTATTCCTACTGCACTGTAAGATCAGGTGGAAGTTTTTTTAGGTTACGTCAAATATTCAAGTTGAGTTATCTACAGAGATGATCTTTCAATATCGGAGTCTTCGAATAGAACGATTCTTCCAACGCAACAAACTAGAACACACACATTTCACTTTTCGAGAAGCGAAGACCAGAATGGCCTATTGTAAACTAAGCTTAGAAGGGGTAAAGTTCTCCACACAAGAATATGACTCTGGGTCTGGTCTGTTCAAAGATTATAAGATAATCATATATCAGTTTTTGAAATTAACAGTCATTTCCTATATGCAGTATGTAAGGAGTTTTTCGGTCTTGAAACAGACTTAAGAAAAAAAATACCTGTTTGTGTAGAAATCTAACAACACCGTAAAGTTAAGGTATTTGTAGAGCCCACTTCAGAGAATCAAATTGTACATAAATCATCCAAACTACATGTGATCTACATATGTAGGACAGTTACTTATTTCATGTAGGGCAGACAAGCTTTATGTAGTCAACTATGAAATTTTTAATAAGGTGTTGCCTCTGAGTGATGGATGGCTTTAGTTACAAAAGTCACCTATTTGGTTGGACTCTGCATCAGAAGTAAGGGTCATTTTCATACAGAAATAACAGCAACAATGCTTTGAAGTTAATGAGGCAATGGTGGTGTCATTTGAAAATGAATAGACTTTTCTTGAACCTCATCTTAATGAAATGGCAAGAATTTATCAGCAACTTTAGATCTAAATTTCAAATAAAAAAGGATGTTTGCACCTTTTAGATGGCTGTGCCTTGAAGTGACACCATCAAGGTCTAATTAAATGTTTGCTTTCAGGCTGAGCACCCAAGAGAATGACCCCTCACTGTTTAAGCTACTGAATGTCTGTGGTCGACATATGCGGGTCATTATGGTGGGCTATTTTGGAGGGGAAAAAGGCTGTTGAAGCTATTAAATATCTGCCCACGGTTGACATATGAGGGTCATTATGACCTTCATTGCCTAGAGTTTCCCCGTTTAGGTTAGTTATGCACTTTTGAAGCCTTGCCGGTTGGGTAAGACTGAAGACTACTACCGTGACCTGGTTCTTGCCTTTTGTCTATGTTTTTTATATTAATGTTTTTTTATGTTTATGTTATTTACCGTCTTTGTGTTGTTTTACATCCATCTCGTATTGGCTGGTATTCAGTGCTACACCCATTTTGCGCATAAACTGGAAGTTACCTAACCTAGATGGTCACAGTATTAGTCTCCAGTTTTACCACTGGCAGTAGTTAGTAGCCCATTAGTGAAGTTTTTCTGTTGCCCTTACAAGGACTTGGGAATGCAAAGGCAAGCAAGACAGGTAACCAGTGCCCAGGCCTGCCCAGGCCCACCCCAAACTGAAAATAAACAGTAAGTAAGGGCAGCTGAGACCTTGGGCACAAAGGGCTGTGGAATGGAAAGGTTTATACTGCAGTTGTGGTAATGAATTCGAAGAAGGTTAAGGTTAGGCTTGAGATTGGGTGAATATTTAGCAAAACTGAAGTCGCCTCAGGAGACGGACAGAACCTCAATACGAGAAACCACAATTAGTGTTTTGCATTGAATACATGCAGGTGTCCTCAATAATTGTATCCAACTTTTATGGTAATAAATAATTAATGAAGATTCTATTTTTTCAGGCGAGCCTTGCTGCAACCCTGTGGTCATTTTAATACATCCATGAAGGTGATTTGCTACAACTCAGTTCTTTTAGGGCATAAGTCAGTTCTTTAGTAGTTCTTTTAGGGCATAAGTCAGTTCTTTAGTAATCTCAGTAAAGCACAGTAAAACATGATAATTTAGTTATAGATGCCACCGTGGGTAAGAGGGCACTTTGTCTTTCAGAAAGCTAATTCCAGGTCAAGATTTTAACCCCAAAAAACTTACCGAGGGACTAGAGAACTAAAAAAGAAATGCCCCCCAATAAAACAGCGCTATTGTGGGGTCCAGATGCAAGCTTATTCTTTTGATATAAACAGCAAGGCCATCGATGGTTTTGACTGCTTCAGGTGTTAAATGTTATTTTTGACCTAGTCATAAGGTCATATTCAACTCAAAAATAAAATTAATAATTTTGTTGAAGGTTTTAGAACCCACTCTGTCAAGCATGCTGTTGTGTACTTCATGGGTAAATTAGAATTGCAAATCATTAACTTACTTCATTTTACTATTAGAAACTTAAATTCACAGAATCAGGTTATGCAATAGTTGTATATTAGAATCACAAAATCAGTTGATAATTGTAGTTTTATGACAAAAAATGTATCGTTTAACCAACTTTTGAATATTCATGTTGATCTAATGATTAAAATCTTGCTCTAGTTGTGAGAAATACATACTGTATTTGTATGCAAGTGTTCTGATGAATGCATGTCTCTCTCTCTCTCTCTCTCTATAATGCAAATATTAGAGGCTTAACAAGAAAAAAAATTGATGTTAGATAATCGGATTTTATTGTCAAGATTAAACGTATCAGAAGGACTTGATCAAACTGCCTTTATGGGTGTATCTAGATACCTTTGGTTTGCATCAAAAAAGCTGGACTTCAGCATCAAACAGGAATCGTGGATACATGGAGACCTGGGCAGTATGACAGGATTCATGATGGAAATGGATATCGGTAAGTTTATCATTTATGAATATTTTTTCAATAACAATAAATAAATCATGTCCTGAACGATGACATACAGAACTTGAGATGGGAACTGGACAATCAAGTTCATTTGTACAGTTCTGAAGACTACTTTGTTACTGCAGTTGCCCAGATAAATAATACCAGTGACTGTACTGTGCAGTATAGGGCAGGAACTGCCCCTTTTTTGGGAAGTTTTTAGATGTAGTTGTGCAGTGTCTGAAATCAATGTTAGATTATGTAAAACTGTTCTTTTTCAAAGACCACTTCTTCCCATAAGCTACATTTATGCTCTGACATGTTCTTGCAAAACAGACAACCCGTAACCTATTATGTAAGAGTGAAATGTACCAAGGATTACTCTTTTATTAAAGAACCGCTGTAAAAATTGCCATTTTATCGAAATGTTCATCCAGATGATCATCTATAAACAAAAGTTATTTATTAAAATGAAAAGCAATATGTATGTTATGTACATAAAATAGAAAGCCAACTTCTGTAAGTAATTAACTGTTGGAATTCTTTTGCAGATCTGTTGAGATTAGATGCATGCAATTGACAACAACAAAAGCTGCAAGAAAAAGAATGAAGGCCCCTTTATGGAGCAGCTAGCAAACTGGAAGTCTGGAATTTAGCATTTGGAGGTAAAGCTCAGTGTATTGATTTGTACAGCAAGGGTTGTAATATTATTGTCTGCCCAAGGACACCCTACATTCATTTATACGTAATCTGTCTGGTGGTGTGGTGAAGACCACCTACAATAAAGGGTTTTATGGTTTGTTTGTGGTACTGAATTTATGGTATGGGGACTCTCTCTCTCTCTCTCTCTCTCTCTCTCTCTCTCTCTCTCTCTCTCTCTCTCTCTCTCTCTCTCTCTCTCTCTCTCTCTCTGCCATATTTGACAGCGTGTGTACTACAGATCACAAGAATGTGTACGCATTGTACCTTGTGAGCCAGTGGGATGAAGCTTCCTACTGCAGCGTTGAGGGAAATTTATTTCTAATAACAAGCAAGAATTACAATGAAAAGTAAGATGTCTTCAGAATTTGAAACACCTGAATCAAAAGTCAAAACCTAAAATAAAATGTTTCCCAATATAATGTGAAAGTTTGAGTTCTTTTTATGATAGGCTTACAAATTAGTGGACACGACAAAGGTTCTAGTGAGAGTCTGACCCAAGTTTGAGTTATTTGTCCTTACACTCCGTCTCATAAATTCACTGAATGTGGAAGATGTTTTGATCAATGCTTTGAAATCAACTTCTACCTTTTTGCTTTTATTCCTTTGCTCAGGAGTTCCACCAATTATCATATAACCCAGTACTGTTTGGAATTGTAGCCAATATCCTGTAGTATCTGCTCAATGATTGTGACTCAAAATCATTGTGAGTATACAATTTAATCTTCACATAATGGTGTTGCCTCTTGTGATGACTTGCATACCATTGCAAATAATGTGTCAAATTGCTCTTCCAAAAATATGCTTTAATTCTTCCTGAGTTTTCAGATCTTGGACTGCAGCTTGCTCTGCTTTGCTCTTTGTAACTTTCTAATCTGGGCACTTGCAACTAGTTAAGACATAAGCAGGTAATGGCTTCATAGGTTCTTGTGAAAGAAAATGCATAAAATTTTGGTGTGGAATGTTTTTGTAAATGCTGGTATTTAGTGCAATGTGGCCTTTTTTGCAGGAGCTATAAGCAGATTAAGAATTGTTTGTAAGGGGTGTTTGGCATTGCTGAGAGAAGACTCCCAGCGTCTCATTAAGAC
Source organism: Macrobrachium rosenbergii (assembly GCA_039081455.1). NCBI lineage: Eukaryota > Metazoa > Arthropoda > Malacostraca > Decapoda > Palaemonidae > Macrobrachium > Macrobrachium rosenbergii. The sequence continues at coordinate 24,186 of JANJGK010002612.1, read as the reverse complement.
ACATCACACTACCCTCTGGTCTCCCTTTGTATCCATTATATTCATCCTATTGGCTAAAGGATGCCCCTTTCCTTAAGGGTCTTTGCGACATGTCCCTTCGTCCCCTGGCTGCTACTCCTTTTATTGTACCTCCCTTCATATTCTGTTTCTTCCATCTTACTTTTCTCAACACTCTACTAACAGTTGATGCATAGTGCTCCAACTGCGAGGTTTTCCTCCTGAGTGACCTCATAGGTCCCAGTGCTTGGCCTAAATTCTATATTCTATTCTTGGGTTTGATATCATGCATCATTTCATTTTAATCCCATGGTAAGCGGCCCCCCCCCAACACACACACACACACTCTTGATAGTTTATATGTTAAGCTAAGCTTTTCTTGTGTTGAAGTGTTTGAGGCTTTGAGGAAGCATTTGCAGCTGAGCTCCAGTGAGTGACAGTGATATTGTGACAACAAAAAAGCTGATTTGTGTTCAATTTCCTGAAGCATTTTAAATGCCTTGTTTATTTTTCAAAATTCAAAAACTGCTTTATTTAAGGTAAGGGAGCCAATTAGCACATGATGGCCTATCCCGTAGGGGGGGTTAGTGCCTGCAGTGCACCTGTAGGCATGACTTTAGGGTTCTTGCAGCGTCCCTTCGTCACCTGGCTGCAACTCCTTTCATTCCTTTTACTGTACCTCCATTCACATTCTCTTTCTTCCATCTTCATTTCCTCAACCCTCAGCTAACTTTATTCACAGTGCAACTGAGGCTTTCCTCCTGCTACTTAATCTTTCAAACCTTTTTTAATGCCAATTTCCATTTCAGCGCTGAGTGACCTCCTCATATGTCCCAGCACTTGGCCTTTGGCCTCATTTCTGTATTCTCCATGACAGCCTTCCCTCAGGGAGTAGATCTTTTGTAAATTGCACTTTGCTGACGAACAGAGACTGATTTCTAGTTCAAACATGGGCAGGTTTTAGAAATCCTTCCCATTTGATGGCGGCCATTCGGAGAATCCCTTTCAGTCAGTCCCTCAACAGAAACCCCTGACTCTGTTCAGTGAATTGTTTCATTGCAGTATCGTGCTCCTTAGCTTCAAGGTCTCATTTCTGTTGTGTTGTGTGTTTGTGTTGTCAGGATCTAGATAAACTGAAAGGAATAATAATAAGCATTGAAAGGAAATGCTTATTATATCAGAGGATAACACTAAATATCAGTAGACTGATAGATTTCATAAAGGACGAGGAACATCCAAAGCAAATTTTCAGCTTGTTTATTTTAACCTTATGGTACTAATCTGGGACCATTTTCAAAAAATCAGCTGAAATGAGTAAAAGACGTGGACATGGTAAAAGTATACACAATATCAACCTTACTGTATTATTGTATTTTGTAATGTTGATATTGTGTATACTTTTACCATATCCACGTCTATTACTCATTTCAGCTGATTTTTTTAAAATGGTCCCAGATTAGTACCAAAAGGTTAAAATAAGAGAGTTGAAAAGAGGCTTAGGATGTTCCTCATCCTAAAATCCTTCAGTCTGCTGAGACTGCCAAAGTCTATCTGCCCCAGTTAAGACAGCACTAAACACTACCTCATTACAGAAGGTGTTTTATGGTTACCTGAAGTTTGCCCTCCTGTGTCAGGGTGGCATTCGACTGTGATAGCAAGTTGTCATTGCCTGTGATTCCCAACTTTGTCTTTGAGAGAATATTGATCTGGGAACTGTACTGGGAGTGACTGATCTGTATGACAAAATTGTGAAGGCTATCATTTTAATAATCCAGTGTGTATCACACAGTTCATCTATCATATATTCACATTTTATTGAATGTCTTGCATGTGCGTGAGTGAGTGAGGGTATTTCTAGGTAAATGCATATGGTATATATATTGAAGAGCTACGCATCAAGATGACTGATGATGGCAGTGGTTTCATTTTGAGGCATTTCCCCTGTGGTTCATCTTGCAACATTTACAGTTTTTCTTTTTAGTGAGTTATTATTGAAATGTTTGTGTGGTTTTGTATATGCCATTGTTTTCTTCAGGTGATTTTATGCAGAAGGGAGTCTTCATATCAGGAGTTAAATCTACTGGAGTAAATTGACTATAGTGTTGTGTTTAGGCCAATATTATGTGTATCTTGAATGTCAGACATTTTTCTTTACTTATTTGCTAGTTAATGGTCTTCAGTCCAGTGTTTGTTTGTGAGAGTTCCTTTTCTGTTGCGCTCAAGTGTCTCTTCTCTTTCCAGGATATCATCAAATAGACGCACGGAAGATTTTCAAAGGACTACCTGTAGACCACACCTCCACTTGAAGATGCATCTAGCCAAGTATAACAAAACTGTGGCCTTGCCAAGAAAATGCCTCATGTCCTGACTGTGGAACTCGACATTTGCAGCTGATGTTTTTGGTTTTCACTTGTCAGAGGTCATTGGAACAGTGTTAGCAATGAGGCAAATACTTTGGCCATCTGCTTAGCATTAGTTTTTGTCTTAAATGATCTTAGCCAAGTAACTTCTCCCTGGCTGACCCACGGTCACTGCAAATACAACCATCTGCTTTACCAAACCCTGATTCAACACCTGAAGATGTGAGGAGGAGTTTTCAGAGAGGAGTGAAATTGACACCTGTATTTTTACTCCTCTCAAGAGAACTTTTCTTTCAGCTGTGTTCAGTCTTGCTTTGTGAAAGTTACTTTGTTCCCAAGGAATCTGGGTTCATTTAGCCATGTTCCTTCATTCTTGGGACATTTTATACTAGTGTTCCATGAGTTTTTTTTTTAATTTGAAGGTTCATCTCTATCATCTGTATAGCTAGGGGTCTTCACTTAAGGTACTCTTGTTGCTAAAGATCCAAGTGTCATTTTTTAATTTCATTGTTCATATATTCTTGTGCTTCCATTCTGAGGAGTTTTACTCCTACTCCATGTGTCATTGATGAGTTTGAAGGTTCATTTCTATCATTTAAACAGCTGGGAGCCTTTACACATGACACTCCTTGTTGCTAGTACTCCATGTGTCATTTTTAAATTTCAAGATTCAGCTTTGCTTTTTTGTAATAACTTGAAAGTGGCTAAAATCTGAGCCATTCCATTCTTTGATAACAACCTAAAACTGGTTGAAAGAGTTTCATTGGCAGTTCAAAGGAGTGTTGTGTGTAGTTCAGTTGTTCTTGAGAGAGAGACCACATGTTCAGTGCTGCTGTTTGAGAGAGCAGAAACACACTGTGGACAGCTCTTCCTGAATTGCTGGAATACATCTCTTCCTCTTTGAGAGTCATTCTTACCTTGGCTGTTTATAGTCTGTGAAGTTCACTTTCATGGAACAAGAATGGAGGAAAGGCACTTGTTACTTTGTCATCTTTCTGGGAGTGGGAATTATGGAATGGTAGTTGGGGTCTGAAACATAAGTGTCTTCCTAAATCCATTTCAGTTTTGCAATGCGTGAGTGAATGAGTGTACATGCCGATATTTGCAGCAGCCAAGACTTTGTAGATGCCGTTTTTAGTTGCGCTGTCCTATGGAGGGACTATACAACCATGTTGTCAAATCTTGGGCTGAATCTTAGCCATTAAGCCATGGCCTTCTCCAGTCTGTGATGCTCTTTTCCATACTTAATGGCTGCACTTACACAGAATGAATTAGTTGATTCGTTGATACCATGAAATTAACTGCTTTGTTCTTAGTCGGACCTTTTTTACTACCATATTTTTTTATCAATTTCAGTTGTCAGTTGATGTTGCAGCCCTTCAAGGCTTTGTTTTGTTTTGCTTTTTTGTGTACTGACTCCTTCATTTTGACTTTCTTGCTTACTGGGTATTCCCTTGTTGGGCAGACATTGTGGAAAAGGTTATGAGGTGCATTTATGTACCACTGTCTGTGGTGAAGCTGATGAGTTGAATCCCACAGGTAGGATCTGAGAACAGTTGCTTTTGATCTTTATAAGTTTTAATTAATGAAGTGACTTCAGTTGAGACACTGGATACCTCACAAAGTTATTCTAATGAGGATTTTTTTTATATGTAAATGATCAACAATAGATATTTTGTTGGTAGTATTTTTAATGATCTTAGACCTCATCGTTTGAGGCACCTGGATTGCAGAGGAAGTTTACTTGATGTAATTGTTGGTCTAGAATATGAATTGAACAGCATGTATGCAGGCAATTCGAATTCTACTCTTGTTGGAGTTCAGACCCATCTAAGTACAAAAAGGGAGCTGTTGCTAGTCTAATGGAGATGTAGAAAGGAAAAGTAAGTGATTTTAGTATGGGACTAAGCTTAACTTGCACTTAATAAGAACTGATACCACTCACTCTCTCTCTCTCCTCAGTGTTGTACCTTTGACTTATTTTTTAGCATTGTATTCCTGTCAAAGCTTTCCCATGGGAGAAATTATTTGCTTTCATCAGAATCTCGTGTGTTGTTTACGAAAAAGAATGTAGTTTTAATGCTAACAGAAACCTTCATATTGTTCCCCTGATGTCTCTTGGTCACAGGATGTCTCAGAGGTGGTGGCACTAGTGCCAGCCACATGTTACTGCAGTCTTGAGTAGTTGTCAAGGATCATGTTGCTACTGGAGTCTTTTGTGGTTTTCTGCCATTGTTGGAGCTTCGATTTCATGTGTGAATATCCTGCAGCCTTCCATGGAGGTTATCTGCTGAAGAAAGACACCGATGGTTTCCTCTGTTTCTGAGAGTGGTTGCCACAAGGTGTGTGCTCTTTCCCTTTTTCTTAACCTTTTAACTTTGTTGACAAACTTTCATTAGCAAAATGATTGATGCCACATCAGCCTCTCAGTGCAATTTACATTGCTATTTTTCAAACTGCTATGCATGACTGACTGCTCAAGTATTTCTGATGTGTTAGGCATAGAAATGATATTGATTTGCATCTCCAGATCAACTACCTATTTTGTTTATTAATTGATTACCATATATTTTTATTTGCTATTTTGTTTATTAATTGATTACTGTATTGATTTGCTTTATTTCAATTTGTGCTTTTATTTCCATACTCATTCTTATCAATGCATCTTTTAACTACGTAGAGTAAATGAAAAAATTAAAACGTTTTAGAGTATTTGGTAAAGAAAAATATTTGACATAGTAAATTTTATTATGATAACATGGTGTTAATAGTAATTTAAATGGAATACAGAATGAACAGGATTGAGTAATTGTTTAATTATATTGCCTAACTTAAAGTTTCTGTTGAAGGACAACAAAGACTAGATTTCACCTGACACTAGTGTTCTTCCAGCCTCTGCTGAAGGACGACGAGGATTAGACTAAAGGAGACGTGAGTGTTCTTCCTCCAGCCACTACTGAAGAACAACGAGGACCAGATTTCACCCAACTTGAGGGTTCTTCTACGCACAGCCATAGAACAAAGAGATTGAGTGTTTATCTACCCACAGCTGAAGAACAAGGGGATTAGTCTTAACTTGATGGAAGTGTTCTTCCCGCCACTGCTGAAGAGTGACATGAACTTGGGAACTTGCCTTAACCTGACTTGAGTGATGCGAGTGTTCTTCGACCCATTGCTTAAAAATGGCTAGAACTTGACTTTACATATCACCACATGTAACTGTCCATCCTGCTATTTCTGAAGGGTGACCAAGACTAGACTTGACTACAAACCACGACCTACAGTTTTCCTGCAAAAGCAGCTGGAAGAGGATTAGCATCTGTTATAATCACCATTTTTCAACAGTGACTAGTTCATGTTTAAGTTATCAAGTCATACTGAAATAATATCGTCATTCAAGACAGGAAAGATTGGAAGGACACTCGAGTTAGGAAATATCTCATCCTCATAACAGAGCAGAGACTAAAGCACGCACAATGTAAACAGCGGAACATTGTTGAAGAAGGAAGGCAACACGTCAGTCTAACGTTATTACTGTGGAGGGAAACTCGCATCAAGATCAGTCTCCCACTCCTCATTGTGCAGCTTTGGAAGAGCAATTATTATACATCCTTTACATTACTATTTACATTGTGTATTTTAATCTCTGTTATAGATGATGACAAGGTTTTTCTTGACTCGAGCGTTCTTCCAATCTTTCCTGACTTGAATGATGGTTATTTTTAATAGAGTATTTGACTTGATAACTTACCAACATGAACAGTCACTGTTGAAGAATGATGATTGTAACAGATACTAATGTCCTTCGAGCTGCTTCAGAAGGATAAATTGTAAGTTGTTGCCTGATGTTTGCAGTCATTTATTGTCTCTGATACTGGTTTCCTTGTTCTAGGTGATGTCTATAGGTTGAAATTCAACCAGGTGTTGTAGCCAGCTCACTCCCTCACAGCAACACATCTTGAAGTTTGAGGTGGTCAGTATATATCCATGAAGAGGCATCAGGCAAGCTGTAGATGGAAACTTGAGTTACTCTTCTTTCTCATTTTTAATCTACTTTGGGATTTCTAAAAGTTTTTGCAGGTGAAATTTTGTGTAGTTCTTGTTTATTTCACTTATTAGTTGAAATATTACCAAGTGGTATAAGTTGTATTCCATGTTACAGAAAATTTTTTACAGTAAATTGTAATTATTATTTTCTGAAATAATAAAGTAGGGCTGAAGTATTTTTTACATAAAAACTTGCTAAATTTGGCTTTTTAATTTTACTGGAACAAAAAGGGTCATTGGTTTGAGGTTAAAAAAATTATCCAAAACAAAATTCATGAAATAATTGAAATTAAATGTCTGTAATTAAGTTAAAGATTGTTTCCTGATTTTTATACATTTGTTAATGTGCTATTTTAGTTTCATTTGCCTGTCTCCATTCCACTGTCTGCCTAAAAAAACATTCATTCACAGCCAGTTTCCTGAAAGAGGTCAAAGGAACTCACTATATGCAGGTTATAAGAAGACATGAAAAAAAAAAAATATTCAGAAGTCTTTATCATCGATTGTACGGGCACTGAATTTATATCAATATTTTTGACAGCTGAAATTATTACTGACAAAAATAAACTATTTATACAACAGACATTCATTTATTGCTAGTGACTGTCACTGCTGACTACTATTATAGAAACTGTTCAATATATTGAAAGTGTACAAGAAAAGAAAGATCAATACTGCACTAGTATTGAGGGAAGGAAGACTTTTCTGAATGTGTAATAAACTCTACACTTCAATTCATTTTTGTAATTAAGCTGAATATGTCACAAGTTAGTCTGAAATATTCAGTGTGAAACATGACCCTGTGCTCAAATAAGACTTGTGAAAATGGTGAATGTGTGCAAACGCTGAATAATTCTTTTAAAAAACTTTCCCAATGAAAGTTAACATCCATTTGGAATAAAACTGATGACTAAGTTTGAAGTGACACTATCTGACAACATTCAAATAATACCGAGGACTAAGTTTGAAGTGACACTGAGAACTCTCAAAGTTAACTGCTTTGAAATGATTTATTGAACAAATTGAAGATAACTGGTTTGAAGTTATGTTAATTAGCCACAAAATCTTATGAAAGAAGAACGGTAACTACCAAATGTCTATTAATGACTTTAAATGAAAATATTCCCTGCATACTTAGCTGCTCACAGGTATCCTGTAACACACAGGATGAAAAAAAAAAGTTTCTTGCACAACTAGTATTTGTATAAACCTATTAAAAGTGCTGCAGCCTACTTTCAGTCTCATTGCTGGGCACTTTGCATCACCTGTGTCTCATATTTGTATAGCCACCTTTCTCTCATATTGTAACACATTCTAAGATTATGACAATGACTGTAGACTTCACAGTCAAGGAAACTGATGGTTATAGGCCAGTGACTTCTTGTTTGTAAAGAAGTTATAGGCCAATTTCACATGCTGTTTATATATAGGTTAGAGACCCACTTCACTTGAAGCCTACACAGTTTATCTTGCCATAACCTAACTTAAATTGGGACAACCAATGTTGATCAGATTATTCTTCCCCAGAACACCCACCACCCCTGACTAATACATCCTTCCTACTTATTCAACTCTCAAGGCATCTACTATTCAGTCCTAGCTTGGTTCAGGAAGGATTCTCCATGCCCTGGATCCTTAACAACACATCCTAGGGTCCTTTCTCTATCCTAAGATGGATAAGGTGCTTTACCTTTGAGCCACATTTGTGTCATTCATCCTAGGCTGGGGTTGACCTTACCTTGGGATATTGAATACCAATACTTAGCAAAATTTTCCCTTACCTTAAATTAAATTTGTGAGGCTGAAGATTGATAGTGCCAGGGGTCATCTTGCATCTGTGAAAGGTTCGAGTGAGGCTGAGATGGTTGGGCAGTTCTGATGAATAGTAAAAAGGTTGGTCCTAACTGAAGATCTTGAGTGGAGATTCACTGGGCTATATGTATTCCCAAAACTTGCTGTGTGTGTTCCATACAGTCACTTCTAGATTGGAGAATCATCCTGAAAAATGATTCAACTTTGAATATCTGATATCCTAATTGGTGAAAGATAATGGTTTACCAGTGACACACTTGATGTGATCAATCAGATGAAGCTACAGTTCTCAAGGTATATCAGCAGGAACTCAAAATAAACCCTTTACTTCGAAAGCTACAGGTGTCATTTCAGAATGGTTGAAATCATTTTGATTTTTAGACTGCAACAACCCCAAAATTTAGTTGACAACATTTTGCTTTTTAGAAGGTTCCATTTATGTTGACATTCCCTAGTCACAAAATTATAATAATACAATTTCATTTTTCTGAGAAAACATTTTGACAAAGGTTTTATATACCAGATTCTCATTGACTACAGTCATATGGGCTACAGCTACAGCAGAGAAATATTTTGAGTAGTAGTAATTGGTCTTTGTGAGGAGGTATAAAGCCTACACAACCATTTTGCTGCAAGTCCCATTATACACATCAAATCTGTCACCAATAAAACCAAGAACTAACTTATTTCCTTCACTGTATGCACAAGGCTGCTTCAAGTAACTAAACAGATATAAAAAAATAAAATAAAAATTTAATGTATTCTTAGCAACAGTAAAGACAGTCTGTGCTGTCCAGAACAGAGCAGTGAAATTCACTGAAAATTTTGCTAAAATTTCATGTACTTATAACCACTATATTTGGTAACTAAATTGCTCATTAAGTACAGGATATAATGAACAAGTAATATTACATTAGCCTACTTTTTAAACATATCCTGAAGATGGGATTAAATTAATGACATACCCTGACTGTGATGTTACTTCATGTTATGAACTGAATACTGAAGGCTGTCCTGCCTAGTCACACTTTGATCAATGTCAATGTTAGACCAGAGCCCAGAATGTCTCCTCCAGTCATTCCAGGACTGAAGAATTTGGCACCAATAGATCATAAACACCTCCAGAAATGGTACTATTTGCCACCACATAATAATACCAAGCAAACCTTTGCATAGCAATGTGTCTACTTTGTAATGGCTACCCTTCTTCTATGCTTGTAGCCATACCTGAAGCTGTAGGGTAACTCTTCAGTCACTGGAAATGTTCAAGAAGTCAAAAAGCTTGCAAGTTCCCATGACCACTCTATGTCAACTCCTTTGGGTCTTATCTTGTACTAGTACTGTCATCTTATCTTGTAGTAGTACTGTTATCTTATCTTGTACTAGTACTGTCATCTTATCTTGTAGTAGTACTGTCACTGTCGAATTTCATCACTGAATATGAAATATCCTCAGGCAACATCATGACTGAATTTGAAACAAAATCAAGGTCGCACAAAAAATGACTATTACACGATTTCCAAGTTACCTAAAGAAGCAGCAATGAACTTAGGAAAGGTTTGTCAAATAACTCCACTAATCCTTCCTTTCTCCTTCGTAAGAAATAATAAGTTCCAGGTTTCAGCCAAGGCTTGAGAGGTCACGGTGTCCTGGGTGAGGTTTGGTCAGGTTGGTATCTACTGACTCTTCTGTGGGTGAAGCTACGTCCAATTTGATGCTGACATTTTGCCTACATAGCCATTAGGGCTTTAACCTGTTTATTTTCCCAGTAACTTGTGGTAGTGTCTACCATTCTTTTTCACAGTGAATGGTACCTGCCCAGCTGTGCTTCCTTCTACAAACTATGCATAGCCAGGTTCCAGAGCCTCCCTAGATTCTGCAGAGATTCAAAGTCAAAACTGCTCAACACACACACAGTATATCTTGTGGGTACAGAAGTCATCTGGTAGCAGCTAACACATGAAAAACTTATCAGACCATAATTTCAAGTTGATACACTCCAGATTTGTTTAGGAAGGTCTACAAATTCTTTCTAAATTCATGTGAATAATCCAAAATATTGAAGTCAGAAGCATAAAGTGTCCTTCGCTCCAAATCCCCCCCCCCCCCAAAAAAAAATCTGGCCACACTTAGGGTGAATAACACACCATCATCATCATCAGTAACCTATCACCATCCATTTCACTAATAATATAACCCATAAAGGCAATTTCTGCCATTATCCTCATAACTGGAAAACAAAAACAGTCTTTCTTACCTTGCAACAATAGGCCCTGAAGAAGAATCAACAGCCATTTGTGAACACCAAAATTACTGATTAGAATTCTTCAAACCTCAGCCCCTGAGTGGCCAGCCAGGGAGCTCTCTGTCATGTCAGCCATCAAGGATTCTGGAGTCAGAGGATTTGCCTCAAATCATCATCCTGGAAGGAATAAACGGGATATATATATGTAGTAACTGTCTTCCCACATCAATATCAACTTAATTAGGCAGCTGTGTATTCACACACAATTTGCAATCAATGAGTGATGTTTTCAATATAACTTCACCTTTAAAAATTCGGTATAAAATGGAATTACGAAGTACACAACAAAATTTTTGCTTTAGAATGAAAGCAATATGATTGATAAGCACAAATATAAGCAAATTAAGTTATTTTAAGTCGCTTATATAATGTCTTATCTCCAAAATTATTTGAACCAATACCAAAAAGTGATCAGAATTTAGGAAACTTTTAAGTAGTACATAATATAAATATAATGAAAGGTTTGTTGTTCAATTAAGCAATGATGACTGATAAGTACAAATCTGTCCAAATGAAGTTATAAGAAGTCTCTTAGATAGCAATGTCCCAGTTCTGAAAAATATTGGAACCAATACCATAGATTTGTAAGGATATATCAAAGACTAATTCTGGCAATACCTAGGAAGGCGGAGTCTATTGTTCGTACGCCCCTGGAAATGAAGGTGAATCTCTACGCTGATAAAAATTGACCACCAGGCTTAAAAAAGAATCTCTCTTTCTCTCTCTGTGTGTTCCTTCTCACCTCATATGTCTTCTCCCTCTCTCTCAGCAAAGCAGGTGCAAGAGGGGTTGCCAATTTCTCAGATAAACCAATAACTGGTCCTCCACAAACTATTCAAAGAAGTTTGGGGGGGGGGGGTGTCACCTTCTCAGTGGTTTTGGGGGCAGGAGGGAATTTGACAGAGTGACAGAAAGTGAAAGGATCAGGTTTGTTGAAGTAGGAACTCCTTCCTCCTAAGTGCCTCTGATCACCAGGCCCCCCTGGGGCAAATGGTAAATTTATTTTGATATATTGTGCGGAATGGTCTTCCATTTTGAAGCAAAATCTCTGCCAATCACTGACATTCTTTGCTTGAAAGGAAGTTTAGTTGTATGGTTACAGAGATCTGTTCTTAGCAAATGCCTTTATAAATACTTTGGTATTTTTTAACAACAAATTCAAATTAGCAGGTATATAATCAATTTAGTATTACTATATAATCAATTCAGTAACTATATAATCAATTTTGTAACTATATAATCAATTTTGTAACTATATAATCAATTCAGTAACGATATAATTCATTAACTATATAACCAATTCAGTCACTATATAATCAATTCACTAACTATATAATCAATTCACTATATAATTAATTCACTAACTATATAATTTAGTTACTATATAACCAATTCAGTAACTATATAATCAATTCGGTAACTATATATTCAATTCAGTACGTGAGGCAGCCCAAGGTATGTACGAAGGATCAAAAACGCAGGTTACAAGCAATGTCAGGTTAACTGAATGGATCTGCTTCAAGTCCATATCTTTTTGACCTGAAAATGGATGTGCTATCTCAAGGAACACGAGATCAATCCCCCAGGTACACGTTGTTTGCTGATGACATCGTGTTATGCAGCACCAACAGGGGTAGTGGAGTCAAAACTAGAGCAATGGAGGAAGGTACTGGAAGACACAGAGGTTTAAAGATCAATAGGAAGAAGACTGAATACCTAAGTTTTAATGAAGATCAAGACTCCGAGATTAGTATGGAAGGGACAAGGTTGAACTGAGTAGAAAAATTTAGTATCTTGGTTCAACAGTGGCTGATGATGGAAATTAGGATGTAGAAATAACACACACAGAGTGGAGACTGGATAGAAACATTGGAGAAAGATGTCAGGTGTTTTGTGTGACCACAATCAACATAAAGGTTAAAGGAAGAGTGTATAAGACAGTAGTGAGACCAGCTTTGATGTACAGAGCAGAAACATGGCCGGCAAAGAGAGTGCAAGAGAAGAAATTGGATGCAGTAGAGATGAAACTGTTCAGGTGGATGTGTGGAGTAACAAAAATGGTCAGGATCACCAATGAAAATGAGAGGAATTACTAAGGTCATAGAAGTATCAAGTAAGGCCCAGGAAAGAAGACTGGAGTGGTATGGCCATGTGGTGAGAAGAGATGAGACACATGTAGGGAGGAGAGTGATGCAGATGGAGGTGCCTGGTGGGAGAGCGAGTGGTAGACTGAAGCGAAGGTGGATGGATGCAGTTAGAGAAGATCTGAGAAAGAAACAATTGTCAGAGGACAATGTGTTTGACAGAAGAGCCAGGTGGAGGAAAGCTGTCAGAAACAGCGACCCCCACTCAGAAGTGGGAAAAGATGCTGAGAAAGATGGTGATGATTCCAGACTCCAATGTCACAAACCAATCCTAATTTTAGTCAAAACTTAAGACCTTCACAGAACACTTTACAAGACTTTTAAAGAAGCAACTCTAATCAAATGAAAATTATCATCATGGTCTACCTTACAGAATTGCAAGCTTGAGATGATCAATGTTTTCTGTACACCAACATTTGCTATTATGAAAAGAACCCTAAACATCTCTTCCTAATGCCTTTGAAAGCCAAACTTATCTCTACAAGAGCTCAAACTTCAACCTTTAGTCTCTTTCATCAAACTCTGCCATTGTAAAAGAACACCTCGAATCCTATTGCATTATGAGCAAGGACTCAAAAACCAAACCACCCTCAAGCAAAAGACATCCTGAATCGCATATGCAACAAAGATAAGTTTCACAAAGGCCATTACTGTAAGCACTGTAAATTTCAATCTTTCTGAAATTCCAGAAGATCAAAACTAATATAACCTTTACACAAATTCACTGACAAGTAAATTGCACATCAGTGTAAAAACAGGAGACTCCTCACTTACAGCAGGACCAGCGTCATAAATCAAGTTGCCCAAAATCAGGGCTATTAACTAAATACCAGTTGACATTCTAGTGAATTCTCAAGTTACCAAGACAGCATGAGGCCTGCTAAGACCATTTTGGAGCTATATGAAAAAGCTGTATCAACTATACACCTAAATATCCACAAAAGCAATAAAATAATCTTGTATTACAATATCTTAACAAAAAAAAAAATGCCAAAAACCAGTCTCACCATTACGTACACACCTCACATCAGGGACATTTATCTCCTATTTCAAGAGCCACCATTAAGTTCAGTACACAACATAATATCTTCATTGTCTATAAACCTTTTAAAGGAGCCTGTGAACACCTGAAACTAATCAAAACTTCATAAAATCTGATGAAACCATTTCAAAAACTTGCACTGATTTCTGTTGCTTCTGTAAAGAAAAGGCAAATAGTTTCTCTATAGCCTCTATTTCATTCTCACCTGCACAAGCTTTCATGAGAAGATTTTTGTAGTCATTAAGCTTGCAATCAGAAATTAACCTACAAAAACTTGACCAGTTTCCTCACCATATTATATGACTCATAGAATTGTTTAAAAGTTCATCTTTTGCATCCAGTGAAGTTTGGAGATCTCGACACAGCCAAAGTATCATGGCATTTGGCGACAGGAAAATAGCCTTTCCAATATATCCATGGCCACATTATTACAAATTACAAAGACTTGTCAAATACTTTTGTTTCCATCCATTCTAGGCCAAAGGCTTTCACTGAAATTCCTCTGCAAGCACCAGTTTTTTCCAATGACGACACTGACCCCAAGGGACAAATTCTGCCCGGTACAATATCAATCACACAAAGGCCAAAACTTTCAAAAACATACAACAAATCATAACAGATCTTTTGCTTAGTTTCTCATTGTTCCGTGAGATTAAATACAAGATTAATTTTCTATAACAAGATGTGAGAGAAAGTGTGTGAGATATCTAAAAAAAAAAAAAAAAAAAGACTATAGAAATGTGAACACTGCAGACTTTCCTCCAAGTTATCCACAGAAAAAATGAGCTAGGATTTTTGGCCATGAAACATGTTTGGAATAGAAGTTGGGCAGTAAAACCCCGTGGACTTTGTGCACCGAATCATAAGACAAGCGTCTAGCAACCATTTGCTCTCAAGTACAAAAAGAGTCCTGAGAATGAAGAGTCAAGCAACCTCAAACCCAACACCAATTCTGACTTCCCGTAAATTGTTGACATCTGAAAAGAACTAGCATTCTTCAGTGACAGAGAAACTGGAAATCCATCTGGGAAAGCACAAGCAAAGTAAGAGGCTGTCCCATCTTGGCAAACAGCTGTCTGCTTAGAAAACAGCATTCAGAATCTGCTACGAAGCCGTAACTGACTAGTTACCTCCTGCTGAGGACGTTCCCTCTTCAGGACACTGCAATTCTGACTCCAAGGAGTCCTTTCTTTTGGATATTCTTTCCAGTTCTCTCAAACTTCATGATGAGATTAACCCAGTCGAAAATAGAACATAAAAAATTAATATCTGTAACTTGAAGATCACTTAATTTAATGAATGCAAATAACTATACACCTCAAGTTTGACCACAATTTCATACCCTCACCACCTCACTGGTCTGTGGACAACGTACAAAGAATAGTATTTCAATAATGAAATAAAGAGTAAGGTACTTAGTCCCACTGCGGGGACGAAAGAACAAAAGCACCTGTGTAGGCTACATACAGGGCTGAGGCAAGACAAAACGTATGAAAAGAAAAACATGCAATGAAGGATGTACCTCAACGCAAGATCATGCAAAGGGAACTTTGAATTGAGTGAAGTTTACGTAACCCAGCAATATGGGAACCATTCCCATCATTTGAGAGAGAGAGAGAGAGAGAGAGCGCATGCAGACTTTGTTAACACTTAAGTTAACAATTTTACTGTTGCCACTCATTAACTGATCAGAACTGGTGCCCTTTTGAAAATTACACGAGACATAAGGAAAGACCCTGAAGGAGTAGTGTCCCTGAGATGTTTGCAAAATAAGGTTAGGTGAGGAAAGAAGAGAGAGAGAGAGAGAGAGAGAGAGAGAGAGAGAGAGAGAGAGAGAGAGAGAGAGAGAGAGAGAGAGAGAGAGAGAGAGAGAGAGAGAACTCTTTCGTACACTAGTCGTACAAATTCCTCAAACTCTCAACCCTCTGGACACAATAATACTATGGATGAAAGCTACTTTTGTGAATGGTTTGGTGCTGCCAGTTTCACTTTGATTTCTGAAGGCCTTGCTTTATCATGCCAGAAACCAACTGATACTTGATTCTGTTGTTACCTTTCCTGGCAGAATGGCAGTTCAGGATCAAGAGAACTGAGCAATAATCAGAAACACAGAAGCCCTTCTACAAAATACATTTTCCAATTCAGCTTTAAATTTAACAGCTTATGAAAATTTGAACACATCACTAACAACAGTTATTACACGGAACATTAACATTAGTTCAAACAAAGCGAATTATACCATAACCTACAGGAAAAAAATATATTTCAAGACACTGAAGCTGCATTACCAAGTTCTAAAATTGACGACACCTTTAAATCCAAATTAGGAAGGGGTTTATGTTTGTAAAGCCAACACCACATAGAAGAATATTTCCTTCAAATAGAACTAAAAACACTGACTGAAATGACTGCTTGCAAGCAGAGACAAAATTTTTCATTCATTTTCTCCGTTGATATGATATTTGACTGATCTGCTACTACCTGTCAATGACTACATGCTCATTGCACAGCTTCATAGAAAGCCCCAGGGTATGCAGATCTATAATAAAAAAACTCAAATGCCAGTCAAATATATTCACTTTACATCAATCCCCTTCAGATCATATTCAGTCCTACTTCCTTCTTGAATGAAATCTTATTCCAAAAACTCAATCCCTTCATGTGAACCTTACAGTTAGGAGACATGTACAACTTGCTTCTCTCATGGAGTCACTAGACAGTGATATTTAAACACAGCGACTCTCCTGTGAGGTGAACAGCACAGTGAGAATTGACTGAATTCCACTTTTACAATCAAGGCCTGCAAAATGTTTCATGTTCTCATGGAGAAAATTACAATAGTTTGCCAGATTTTAATCCTTCAAGGAAATACATCAATCAATACAACATTGCAATGTATGGCTTAGCTGTTTACTTATTAATTCTGCTTAAAATACCTGTCATTTCTTAACCATAGATTTTTCAGTTCCAAACTGATCTTACTTCACATATCTGACCACCCTTGTCAATCGTACCAAAACCCCTTAGGCAGCACTGAATTTTGAGCGATCAATACTTCACATAGCTGTAGTAACTCCTGTTAACACAAGACTAAACAGCCCTTGCAGCAGTCTTGAAATCTGCAGAGATCCAGTGACAACAAAGCACTTCACACAGCAGTAGTAACAATTATTAATTACCTGTTTCTGCTCAATGTTTAGAATGATGCATTTTTTAATGGCAACCCTTTTACAAAGTTAAGACCATCACTTAAAAATTACACCATATTGTCAAAATTGAGAAAATTTGAACTGGATTCCAAAATATTTCTACCTCAGATCAGATTGTACATATGATAAATCTTTGGTCTATGATATCCCACTGTATTAAACCAAGCCATTATTACCCAAAGTCTCGAAGGGGTGTCAATCTTGAAACGAACCATTACAAGGCATGACCATGAAACTAGTAAAACTTATCCTATGCTTTGGTATAACATATGCGCAAGCAAGAACTCCCTGATAACAGGCTTAAAGCAATTGAAGGGAACTGACTAAACACACCCCCTACCCCTACCCCTACCCCACCACCACCATAACAGACAGACAGTCAGTCAGTGATCATCTTCAAATGACTAAAAAAGAAAAAGAATACCTGCCCCTCAAGGGTGATAGGCTTTACAGATTCTACTTCTCTAATCCATTGCTAAATATCATAAAAGCTAAATTTTCTATCCAATATCAATGAATATTTTTAAACTAATAAACTGCTAGCTAAGAGCTAGTATGAACTCCACAACAACTGCTTCTCAACACTAATCAGATTTACCTACTGTTAATCTAACTACGTAAAAATTAAGTGACCATATTTTGAAACTAAAACTGTCTGATACTGCACAAAGGCATTGATTCATTCTGAGGCAAACTGGACTATATACCTTGTATTAAAACATGAGCCAATATGCAGCCCAGACTACCTATCAGTTAAAATTTCTCTATGAATTCTATGGGGAAAAAATGCACAGTACCCTAAAACAAACCATAGGAGCCCCCCCCCCCCGCTGTGGTTTAGATTTGAAACTGAGAGAGGGTGTTTAGATGAAATCTGTATCTTGAAGCTTACTCAGCCACCTGATAGCTCATATACAGTACAAAGATTAACATTTAGATAAAACCATGAATCCTCATACAGTATATTCTATTCCACCTGATGGCTGGTATTAGCTTAGCAGTATAGATATATTAAATGTTGAGCTATATCAAACTATTTACAACGCATACAGAATGGCTGCTGCTATTAGTGGTTGATACTGAACTGATTTCACAACCATTAGTATTATTTATCTATATATACTGCTGTTTCTATCTCACTTACTTTTAAAAGAGACCCTGAGTTCATTAAATACTTACCTTTCTTTGTTACTGCTAGACAACTGGGCCTTTTTCTTCTAAAATCTGTGGATTAGTTTCTTCAGGAACTTCCAGGCAAAAGGTCACCTGAAAAGACAAGAATAAGTTAATGACATCATATAAAAAATAGATGTCTTTTTGCTGACAAGGTACCAAAACAGACATCACCATTAGCTGCAGCCAGGTCTCTATTATAATAAAATAGTCTAACCCAAAGAAAACCACAATCTTTCAGGATTAAAACTCTTTCCTATAAAACTAAAGTACAACAAAATGCTTCAGTATTCCCTAATTCTTTTGCTAAATGTAATGAATGCTTGCTCCGTACCATCTTTCCTGCCAAGATTACTCTGAGAGCTACTGAGTGACAGGCCGTGATAGCTTCTTCAAGTTCCAACTGCTTTGTTTCTTCAGTCCCCTGTCCCTGTCCCTGTCCAAAATTCTATTTTATCATACTGAGTTGGTACAATAACCTGCATAACCCTGTACTTTTCGACCATCCCAGTGACTAATTCTATCATACTAGGTATATAATACATTTCCCAAAGAGCCCTTACTTCATTCATTATGAACTGTTCATTAAAATGCCTGTGTCTCTAATTTTCAATTCATATCTGGTGCGTAATATTAGCCAAGATCCTACACAATCCTCCCCTTAGATACTGGGTTCGAGCAAGGCATCTTGCATACCCAGTGCAGTCTACAATTACAGAGCAAGGCTTTATTCTGTGCAGTACTACAACAGAAACTTCTCCCTTCAAGCTTAATCCATCACCTTTTAACAGAGATTCCTAAGCAGATGAATCAAATGTAAGTTATGATGACTTTGACCCACTTCAAAGACCTTGTGTTGTCCAATAAAATTAATATAGCCAGTTTTGGAAACTTTAAATATCAAGACACACCAAAACAAAAGTCTAAATATTTAAGACATTCAAACCTACTGTCTCATTTTAAAGAATGATGGCTATTGTTATTGTACAGTATCAATTTCTATTGTCAGCACTTAATTTCTCTCACACATCCACACACCTTACTCTCAACCCATGCAAACTGATCAGTACATGCAACCGTCAACCCATTCAAAAAGAACAGTGGGTATTTATTTCTACTTGGACATTTCTGCCCACGGTAACTCGTCTGGATCCAAGTTCTACCGATCTGATCAATAGCCAAAATCAAGGTTAAAAAGTCAATAAAAAAACATGAACTTAATACAATTTTGAAGACTATTCAAAGCTTACTACTAATCTTCAAGAACATGAAACTGTTCCACTTGCTTATACAGTACATTCTGAGGAGTTTTTCAGATAAAGTACATTTCACTCCACAGTACACAAGAACTAAAAAGTAAAACACTATTACTGTACAACCAATAACATAAGGCAATAAGATGGCTATATAGAGTAAAGAATTGTTTCAGAAGTTCCTCAATATACTAAGTAGGTCATCTACTCAAAACTTAGTAACTGAGAAAAGGTTATTATTATGAGTGGGATTCTTCTTCTTCTCTCAGATTTGGAACAGATTCACAGCCCCTTGTCTGTTCTAACTGTTATAGAATCAGGATTATTGTTTCTGAAACATGGAATGGAATACAGAGTTTAGGCCAAAGGCCAAGCGCTGGGACCTATGAGGTCATGCAGCCCTGAAGAGGAAATTGAGAGTAAGGAGGTCTGAAAGGTGTAACAGGAGGAGAGCCTCACAGCAGTTGAAGTACTATGAAATAATTGTGAGGAGGAGAGGGTTAAGGAGAGCAAGATGGAAGAAAGGTAATATGAACAGAGGTACAGTAAAGGGAACGAAAGGGAACGAAGGGACGCTGCAAAGAAACTTGAGTAATGCCTACGGTGTACCATGTGAGGTGCACTGACGGCACTATCACCCCTACGGGGGGTTCTGAAACTAGTGGAACCTTGCAGGTAAGGAAGCAAGCTGTCCCTGGAGGTATATATATACTGCTCTCATATCTGATGGCCACCTGGGTTTCCCACCCAAGGTCATGACATTAAGGGGAACTTGGAAAGGAAAATGTTAGACTGTCCTACTCACTGAAGATCAAATGCATGAAACCTTATTTACTATCTAGTGCTTCCTCTCTGCTATACCCAGCCCATAACAAGGGACTTCTCCAGTTCCTTCATTTAGAACACTTGAAATTTCTGTATTACGTCCCCATGACAGCAATTCAAATTTCAAGGACTTGACAACTTTAACAAATCCATGAAATCAAAAAGCAAGTTTCCAATTTTCATCTCAAGTAATCTTTCTGAAACAAATGTTATAGATAGGAAGTTTACATTACATTAACTTGGAAATTATAGTGTTGAACTTTAAAATTTTTTCTGGAACCAATGTTATAGACAAAATTAAATACATTAATTTGAAAATGATACCATTTAACTTTAAAATTACAATTTTTCTCAAAACATTCATACATCAAAAAGTACTTTTAATTTCCAGAAACCTTACCTTCCAATTTAGATGTGAGACCTTCCCATCAAAAGGTAATTAGAAGAAGTTCTCAATCTGAAATAAAAAGTGTATATTTTACAAAAGATCAGATATTTTCAGTATTTTTAACAACCAATCTGGATACTACATTAATTACAAACCATTTAGTTTTTAGTGCACACACACACACAGCATCACTCATGTTCAACACCAACAATATTAAAACTCAATCCAACATTGAAGACTCTAACATCAATAATAGCAATTGTTACTTCAAAGACCAATGATTAAAAATTCTTACAATAAATGATGAAGTGTGTCAAAATTCACCCATTTTCATTAGCCTACAATACATTTTAAACATTTTTCCAAACATCTAAACATCCTCCTTCCTTAACATTGAGACAATTACCCTAAACAACATGATTAGCCGAGTAATTATAAATATTCTGCTCTTAATTCAACAAATGTGCCCTTAATATTTACAACGTAGTCATGCTCTTCATTTAGTTAAACTAATCTGGAGACCAAAGGTGTTAGTACTATACATTAATTATATTGTGCTGACAGACCACAAACAAAAAACAATCCAATAAAAATAAAGCCATGACTCGATGCAGTAATACTGCCATGGATATCAAAGATCGTCCAGAATCCTTGTGGTTCTCCATTCAATGATAAAAACCTGCACATCAACAGACAGTTAGTAGCTGTGTAGACCTGAACACTGATTCTGCAAAAGAATAACATGCATGTACATCAGAGGTCGTCCAGTAATCAAGTATAACTATGGACATGACAGAGGCCTAGAGATCAACACAGAAGCCTCACAGACCTCCTCCTCACAACTGTCAACATGCACTTCAGTGTCGTCATCCAAGCGGCAACATATTGGGGTGACAATAGGCAGCAGACTATAATAGTGAAGATGATTCAAAAGTACTGATGTACTGGGAAATGTGCAGGCAATTAAGGGGGCATGCAAGGAGTACATACAAACAGTGTTTATGGACAGATCATCTTGGTTAGACAGTGATCAGAATCAAGGTATGTGCCTAAAATGGATGGAAGTCATTGTTGAGCAATGGAGCTGCAAAAAGTGTTGAGAGAAATGACACAAGAGCACTTTTTAAACTGAAGAGGTCCAGCAAAGCAGACTGTACACCCCTGCAGGGTCCAACAATCATGAGAGAGAAGACTGATAAGAAGCCTGCAGGGAGAGAGCCCTGGTTGATCTGCCAAGAGCACTGGGAGGGGGTTTGGGGAGTGGAGTGAATATGCATGACCATCATGCCACAGAATTACTAATGCTCAAGGTGAGTGAGATTTTGTTGATGACAGTTCCTAAGATAATGGGCATTTGTTATGGTGTCAATATACGAGCAATCTACATCTTGGCCAGCTTTAGAAAATAATTTTGGCAGTAATTAAGTCACTGCACAACTTCATTAAGGTTAGTAACTGACAGGAACTTTCCTGTAACTACCACAAAAAGCAGTGTTCACAAACATTAAGCATTACAGTTTAGTGGTCCTCCCCAAAAGAAAATAAAGCTAAATATACTAAGTATATTGCACCAGCTTTGGAGAACATCTTGGCTTTACTTAAAGAAGCATCACTGCACAACTTCAGAGGTTACTAGCAAACATCAACTTCTCTTTCACTGTCACAGAATCCCGTGTCCACCACCCATGTACCAAATTTAATGTGTCTCCCCACATCAAAATCGACAGAAATTCTCTACAGCCTCAGACGCAGCCACATGCTATCCAATCATAGTCTGACTGATGAAAGGAAAGAGTCAATACCTCAAACTTGCCATTTATTACTACATCAAGCCTTTCACTGTTCGGCCTTTTATTTAGTTCTGAACCATTTTCATTTCTCCCAGCTACAACCACCCAAACATTATAGACTAACAACAGTTCGTTCAGCATTTGTTAGTGCACTGGGAACTGTCCTTAAAATGCCTGAACTAACCAAAGCCATATATATCTCGAAGCACCTGACTTCAATAGAATAAACTGCCCCTATGTTAAAATAATTAATTAAACAGAATGACGTAACTTGAGTTATTTCCAACTTCCTGTTGAATGCACCCCTAAGCAAAATGGTTCAGGACGAATGAAATGTCTTGGGGGTATTATTCAAGATTGTTTCAAATGGCACTCTGAAGCGATGTACACAATGAGCAACCATCTCTCATCCTTCATAGGTTCATTTGATCAGTGAGGCTGATAGCTGAAATGGACCAACTCTCTTCATTATAATGTGAAGGCAAACAATATTATCAACTGCCAATATGCAATTCATGTTAATACGCACTTGTCATTTTTCCAACCTATTCTAGTTTATATAAAAAAAGTTGTGGCTTTCACAAACACACATTTAAATATATACAATTTACTTTTCAAAAACACATTATCACGTCCCTGAGTACGTACAACAGACACTCATACACGTACATACATCAATCTAAAATTTCATCCATACATATATACAGTGCGTTTGATTGCTACATGCATACATACACCCACGCTTTTATACACATGCTCAACCCCACGCAAAATTTGTGTGTATGCGTGTAGTATGTGCATTTAAATACACAAGACACGGATTCAGAGTTTGCACTAGGCCTATGTATCAAATTGTGCACTAACTTTAAATATACTATTGTATCCATAACTATATTCTTATACATACATCACACGTAAAAGACACAGTAATTAACTGTTCAAGAAGTTGGAAAGCCAGGTTTCAAAAGGAGGAGGAGGAGGAGGAGGAGGAGGAGGAGGAGGAGATAAATGGTGTAAAATAAAAGGCAAAGGCCTAATGCAATGCACCTCTGAAGAGCTGTAAGTGACCTCCTTATTACATGACTAAGATTCAAAAATGATTGAGACATTTGCAACCCTCAAATTTGAGACATTTTCAACCTTAAAATTCTTCTGAATAAAGAAACAGAAACTGGAGGATGCTACATTCTGCAGAGTGAAACAGACAGAATGTAACCTTGGAGAGAGAGAGAGAGAGAGAGAGAGAGAGAGAGAGAGAGAGAGAGAGAGAGAGAGAGAGAGAGAGAGAGAGAGAGAGAGAGAGAGAAACATGGGGGAAAAGCCCCAAGGAAGGATCTTGAGGGGTATAAGAGGCAATATGCTGTAAGTTGATGAAGAGGTACTAGAATGACATTACAGTTAAAATACTACAAAGTACATTCACAGTACTCTATCCGTTACATGAGATTTACAGGAATGAGAAAATGCACTGAAGGCAGATTTCCTACCCAGACTTTCCCAATAAAGGATAAAGGTATATATGCAGTGTAATGTTGAATTTTCAATTAACATAACTGCTTGAGCATTCTATAACAATTTTCAAGGTGACGGAAAACGAATAATTGTTTCAATCACAATGATCAGTTTGGCTCCGGGCCACAGATACCAACAGAAGCAACTACTGTACTGTACAGGAAAAGTTCCATTCAATGAGAAGGGATTAATTACACCAACATCTGTAGATCTTGACAAGGTATTTGACAATATGGAGACAATAATGGAAGGGGTATACTGGAAGAACTAATTAAGCTTTTCATGTTGCTCTGCCTTAGCATACGATCTATAATGAAGATAGTGGCAGT